>WAAG01030303.1:8272-42806 GCA_013390105.1 Tichodroma muraria
TTTACTGAGAATTTTCGATTCAGGAACAATGTTTCCTGCAGCAGAGATTCCAAATGATTGTTGGCCCCATAAATTAACTCTGAGACTGCTCCAACATACATCCCTGCCTCAAATAGCTGGAGTGCATGGATATTGTACATTATACTGGAATTTAATTGTAACTCTTAAAGATTTGGTTGAAGTATACTTAGTTTTCAAACACCATGACCTGGCTTCTCAGATTCCCCAGAAGGCTTTCTGCGTAGTTCTGATTCAGTGTGTGTTTATCTACAACAAATTCAAACAAAGGTCCTTTGCAGGATTATGGCTGCATCCATTAAAGGCTAGGGAGTTCATAAAAGTGAGCTGAAAGTCCAAGGAAGGACAGTAAAATGGGATCCTTGGGGACTGACCTGCATCTAAATGTTTTGGGAACCGTAGGTTATCAAAGCTGTTTTCTTGTCCTTGGTTAGGGACATCATGATCCTGACAACAGGGTAGCAGTAAGTACTGCTGATGAAAGTGTGTTCTTTCAGTGGTCCAGCTTGGTTAGATTTACATTCAGTACAACAGATGGAGCTGTCACCATTTTGATGTGTGCATTTAAGCTCCTGGATGCTGCCTACCTGTTTTTTATGACTGATGGACTGCTGCACAGATAGAAATAGTCTAGCAAGCTGGTGCAGGAAGTCTAGTGGAAAAGGGGTTTTGTTCAGGAAATATATTATCTGTTCTTCACAGGAAAACAAAACCCCTCTTTCTGCTGTATTGGACTGTCTGATTTCCTTTAAATTATTTGATCTGTTCACTCTTTCTAGGTAAATTTGACAGTAGCTGCAAGAAGAATGTCACTGTATTATGTAGTCAAAAGCCTTGGAAGGACCCAGACATCTCTCATCTTTTCTAAAGTCTCATATGTAGTGGGACTTTACTGTTGGCATCAGCCAGTTTTGGGAAACATGCATCAAAACTGTAGTCATATGTGACATTAATTTTTCTGCTTAAAGCTCTTGTGTTTTGGTTTGGGTTTTTTTAGCTCACTAAGCTGTGAAAGAAGACTTGTTAAATACTGAATTCCCAATGAAGCTTTTTATCACATAGTCCTGTCTAGATGACAGCTGAAGTAATGGAAAATTCTCTTTATTATCACAAAATATTCTGCTCTGATTCTCACTGTCTTTTCTGGAATTCTGATGGTTGTGCTAATGGTCATATTGTGGAAGGTTTGACAGGTAAGTATGTATTCTGTGTCAATAAGAAATAATTTTACCTGCAACAGTTCCATATTATTATGGAAATGGAAGATTCACTGATCATTTCGCTTGTAGGCAGCAGCCTTGGTGTTTTAATGCAATTATTTTATATAAAACCAAATGCCAGCCTCCTACACAGGTAAAATAAAGCTTAACACCTGGGAAGATGTTCTGCCACTGTTGTAAATTCCTGTCACAGAATACCGTGACTAAAGATGAGATTATCCACTACAGGAGTGGTCTCATGCTGCCTGTGGACATAAAATTAAGCACTGAGCTTAGCATCTGTTGTGCTGTCGTGCTCTCAGCATTCCAACATGGCCGTGAGACGGGAACAGAGCAAATCTGTGCCACACCAGAAGGCTCGATCAGTTCCAGATGTGCTACATTTGCTGTATGTGCAAGATGAAATGTCAAGACAAGAGTTGCAGAACAAAAATCCTTAAAAGTTATTGAATGTTTGGAAGTAACAGCATGCTTATAAAGCTTGGCTTATAAAGCCTGTGGTAGCATGGTCTTAGCTTCACTCATGCAGCTGACAGGAGTAGTCACACAGCTGAGTGTGATGGTGGCATAAGGTAAGCCATCTGCTTCCTCAGTACAATAATGTAAAGACAGTATGAGTCTAATTTGAGGGGTTACTGGATTAACCCTCACAGGTGGGAAATAATAGCTTATGGCAGAGCAAGGTCTTTGGCACATCTCTCTTGTGTTTTAAACCATTCTGAAACCAGATGCTCACAGTTCAGGTGGGGACACAAAGCACAGAGAAGATGCTGCGTGGACAGTGTCACTTGTCCCATGTGCTGTTGTACCTATGACTCTGCAATTCCTCCAAATTTAGTTTGGTGTGACTTTATTGTCATCCATCAATGTGAAATGATGGTCACATGCTGATAAAATTAATGGAACTTTGGTTTGAAACAATGGATGTATGTTCTCTACTATCTTTGGTGAAAAGTTCTTTCCTGATGTCGCAGGATTTATAGAAAGAAATCATTAAGCCAAATAAGAAGAAACTTACAAAACAAGGCTACTCTCTGGCATTATCCAAAGTTTCTGGTGTAGGTGGTTTCTGGCTTCATTCACCCTGTTTACATTCATGCTTCCTCCCCTTAGCCACATCCCTCTCTGAGTAAAGTCAAACCTATATGTTGAATGTTGTGAGACTGACTTTTTATTGTGACTGGAAACAGTTTGTCAAATATATTTGAAGAGTCTCTTTGTGGTGTTTGCTGAGTGAATAACAAAGATTTCAATAAGTGCCTCTTGAGTATTTAAGCCAAGAAATATCTGAGTGGGTTGGGGTTTGCTCTGCCCACACTTACTCCTCCATGGGCTGTCTGGCAGATGTTCCTACAGCAAGAATGGGAAGAAGAGAAATTTTCTCCTTAGGATTGTAGGCCAAATGTAAACTGTGAGTGGCAGTGTGGCATACATTATTTTTAGACAGTTCTCATTAACTTTCTTTTAGTGATATAACGGTTTGCATATTCCCAAAGTTGAAATTGTGTGGATATTCAGGGGGAAAAAGCACTGGATGTGAATGACTAAACCCATTTCTGTCTCAGACCTAGTGTCTGCTACGCATGCACATTGGCACATGAGGAAGAACGGCCTTGCTGCTTGGGAGAGGGTTAGTGCTGTCACCCTTGAGACAGCTGATCCAAACTGTGACACTCCTACCCTAAGTTCACCAACATGAACCCCCCTAGAAGGAAGCTGTGAAATGGATGAATTTACTGTGTGTGTTGTGAGTGCTGCAGGTTCTGTAGTATTGGTGTGACCTGTTGGGAAAGTACCATTTTGGTGTTTAATAACCGTTGCCAAAATGGCCCAAGGATGTGCTGGGATTCTGAAGATCTCAAATCTCTTATGAGGAAAGGCTGAGAGAGTTGGCCCTGTTCAGCCTTGAGATGTCTGAGGGGGGCCTCATCAATGTCTATAAGTATGTGCAGGGAGGTTGTCAAGAGGATGGAGCCAGGCATCCCGTCGCACATTCTTTTTAGTGGTGCCAAGCACTAGGACAAGAGGCAACAGGCAGAAACTGATGCACAGGAAGTTCCACCTGAACACAAGAAAGAACTTCTTTACTGTGCAGGTGCACTGGAACAGATTGCCCAGGGATGTTGTGGAGTCTCTCTCACTGGAGATATTTCAGAACTATCTGGACACAGTCCTGTGCTATTTGCTCTGCTTGAGCAGGGAGGTTGGAGCAGCTGACCCACTTTGGTCCCTGCCAACCTGACCCATTCTGTGATTCTGTAAAATCAGATGTGTTGCTGATTTGTATGTAGGTTGTTCTGGCTCCCCTGAAGATGGAATACGCTTTTCGGTGTGACTTTTATCAAATGTGCCTAATTCCTACAGAGGTATTGTTGAAATGGAGTTTAGAGTTCCAAAATATCTGTATAACAACAAAATTTAAGTGATGAGCTTTGCTGCTGTTTTAATCCACTTTGCTTACCAGCGTCACACACTGGCAGGAGTAGAAACTCCACTTATTTTCTTCTTCAAGCCGACTAAATTCTGACTCAAAGGTCTTCACTCTACTTTCTGCTTGACTTTGAGAAGGTGGATTAGCTTGAGTGTGAATGTTGTCTTTATGGTTTATGAGGATATTTCAGTAGATGATGAGTGTGGCTTGTCAAGGGAGATCTCTGGGTGACCTGAGAAGATTTAATGGATGCTGCAAGGTTTGGGGGAGAATGTTTTACCTCTCTTCAGTTAAAAAAAAAATAATTTAAAAAAAGTGTAATGTAGTTGTAGGTGAGAATTTTATAAATAGAGAATACTGAATATTCCCTATCATTGAATACTATCATTCCCTATCATGTCGTTGAATATTTTGCTACAGTTTCATAGAAAACAGCAAAATGTGCATCATCAAGGCCACTTTGGTGTATTGTTTTTAATCTGATTTGAGCCTTTGTTATCTGCCCTGCAGTTTTCTGTTCCTTTACTACTTTCTCTGCAAAATGAGTTTTGCTCTTTGGTTAAGCAAAGAAAATCTAAAAACATGTTTTACTTTTTATTTCTTTGTGGCATTTGAGCGGGATATTTAACTTTGAGTAGGATGTTTTGCCTCAGTTTCCTCACTACGAATGAGGCATAGGAGACTTCACTACACATATATTGGGAGGTAAATATTTACCAAGCATTTTGAGCCTTCTAGTTCATGATGCCCTCACTTGGCACAGAGTTATAGTATTTCTTCCTGAAGTGCTCTTTTGATGATGCTTGTGGTTTAAGTAAACGGTGAAAAGTGCTGAAGGCCAGACAGTTCAGTATAGAGTAATAAATAATGCATTTAGTGAAAGCATCCGAGTTGTGTGCTTCGAAGAAACCTGTAGGGTGCTGATTTCTACCTTGATGCTCTTTGTTGTGCTGCAAAATACTTGAAAATGTCTCTTAATCTTTGTCTCCTCCTCGCAGTGTGAACGTAAGGGCCTCTCCAAGGATCTAATATCAAAAGGAAGGTAATTCTACTACTGGGAGGGGAAAAAATAATTACTATATTTCCTGAACGGTAAACAGTTTGGGTTGGCATTTGAGGTTGTTTTGGGGGGAGCTGGTCCCTCTGCTCCTGGCTTTCTCACTGCTGGTGGGTGTCTCGAGGATGGCACACCCCTGCCTGCTGTTGTTGTGGGCCTCTCCCCGCTCCCCTCCTGCATACTTAGGCCGGTGGAGAGCACTGGGAGGGTGCCGCAGGAGTGAAGCGGCGCTGGGGGAGCGTCGCTCGGGCTCCGTGTGCGGGAAGCGCTTCCNCGGGGCCCGGCCCGGTGCCCTGCGCCCTCCGGCCCTCACAGCGCCCTGCTTCCTCGTGGCACGGGGTCGGGAACTGCTTTTGCCTGTGTCCCGCTGCCATGAACGGAACGAGGAAGCGGAGCCCGCGCTCCGCGGGTTCAAGGAGAGTTTCAAACTCGTCCTCCCGGGAAGGGAACCCGGCTCAGCCCGTATTGAGGGGTGAGAGCGGGAGTATCGCATGAGCCCTGTGTCGCGACACTGCGCGGCTCTGCACAGGGCCTGGGCTGTGTCCCCTTGTAAGACTCTGGGCACTCACCGCATCCTCCCAAAGGTTTAAAATGAGCGGGCGGCGCGTCAAAGGGCCTTTCTGAGCCCCTTAGCCTACCTCTCCCTCCCTCTGGAACGGTGCTTGCTTACTGCAGGGAATGCAGCCCCAGCACTGGAGGCTGTCCTGACATCCCCGCATCCCGGAGGGCTCTTTCCCTCAAACAGATTTTACAGCAGAAACAGGGGCAGTCCCTGCTCCACTTTCGGGGTAGTGAAGCCCTGCAGGGAAAAGGAGGCTGACTCCGTCCGTCCCTTTCCCGACGATAATTCCCCAGCGCTTTCCCTCAGGCGAGCCGTGAGCTGGGGATGATTTCAGTGGCCGAGTGGTTTAAAAGGATACGTGAGGGGACTGTTCAGGGGCGATCAGATCTCCTCTCCGGGGATTATTTATTAAGTGCTCCCCGCTTCCCTTAACGCGGAAAACACGAGGGGAGCCGGAGGCTGGCCCGAGCCGTCACCTCCGTGACGTGGGGAAAGAGGGAGAAGCGCGCTAGCGATGCCCGGGAAAGCTTTCATTATTCTGTTTTCGAGAGTCGGCAATAGGAGCGACAGGGCAAAATACACCTGATGCTGCTAACTGGAGAGAGAACAGAATGGACGCACCGGCAGATAAAAACGTCTGCCCACCGTCTTTTGTTGCAGTACGAGCTCCGATACACGACCTTTTCCTCTTTCTTTCCTTTATTCGTTCCCCGCTACCTCTGCTGGGGATACCTCCGAAATAAAAGCGGAGACGTGGGGTTTGGAAAACCGCGTCTGATCCTGGCCGTGTACCCCAGCCTTGAGCCTCTCTCGGACTTGCAGTGCGGTGTTAAAGCTCGCTGCTGCGTTGGCCCGGCAGCGCCTCGCCTCCCGCAAGTCTTCAAACCCCGGCGAGACAAGAGAGGTGATGGACGAGAGGGGCGAGTCCGGAGCCCTTCGCGTCTGCTGTCCTCCTCGGCCTCCAAGCCCGTGGGTGGGCAGAATTACACGCCTCTGTTCCCATCCAGGGGTTTTAGGGGAGGGCTTAAAGCAAGGCAATGATTGCCTTTATCCTGTTACGGGCAAAGCCAGCGTGTTTTGCTGAGGCAGGGAATAAATCTGTGAGTTCCCGAGCACCCCGTCATGTGTTACTGCCCACAGCTTGAGCACTCTGGGATTTGCTGGAGGCAAAACTCCAGGTTCACGTGGACAACGTGCGTGGGGCAAGCGGTGAAAGCAACAGTGACGGGCTACAGTGCTCGCTCATTTCAAGCACCTCCGCGGGGAAAATTGCAGCAATTTCCATATAACGAAAACCAAGTTAGGAGGGGAAAGAAAATAGAAACAATTAGCGAGTGAGTTGGTACGTTTCGAGAAACGAAGCCTTGCCCGTCCGGCATCATTTCCTAAAGGGTGCAGGGTTGGCTGCCGTAGATAAAGCCCGCTGCTCATTTTCATTCTTCTCTCGGCAAAGCCCGGCGAATCCCGCCGATCCCCTCGCGTTTCCGTCCGAGGCTCCGATTGCTGGAGCCCGGGGCAGTGCCGAGGGCGGGTAGTGCCTCACTCCTGCGTCTCGGAGCAGCGGGTCTCTCCCTGCCCCCATGGTGGTCACCCCGAGCGGGAAGGCTCCGCTCCTGTCTTCTCCGGAGGTCCCAGGGATCAGCCCCGCCGAGTATCCTTTCAACCTCTTTTATCCCAGGCGACTGAGGCTCATACATCACCGATTCTCCTAGTGCCCCGCAAACTCTCACCTGGCGTTGTTATATCCCAAATGAATTTTCTAAACAAGCGTTTGGCCTCCCAAATACGGATATAATCTTCACTGGCTTTCTTTTTAATGACTTCCATTGAATGGATGCGGCAAAGCTCTTTATCTTATAGTGCAATGCAGAAATGTGGCGTTGTACACATATGGTTTAGTTTTTTCCCCCCTGATTCTTGCGAGCTGGGCAGCTTTGAGACGGGAAAGGCGTATTTACGCGTATTTGACTCCTTGCACATTCTAATACACTGAAACGGTACAGGATGGTTTGACAGATATGTTTGGGCAGAGAGATTAGGTTAAGTCTAGGCAAATGCACTTTTAAAGCCGATTCCGAAGAAGTGAGTCTATCCTTAAGACAGAGCTAAAATGCCTGGACATTTTTATTGCTGTTGCTGAAAATAGGCTAAACACGGAGCGATCAATTGCCATGGCAAACGGATCAAGAATAAGAGTTAAGATCACGTGGGGGGGGGGGAATACATATAAAAGAAAAAAAAAATAAAGATAGAAGGAAGGTACGTATAGAGCCTCTTCTACGGGAGGATGCGTGCAGAGCCGGGAGTGCTGTGGGCGTGGGTCTAGTGTGCAGAGCGTACCCTGCAGGGGTGAAGGCAGAGGGCAAGCGAGGGGGGAAATTGTCTGGCAGCCTGCTCGCAGCCACCCCCAGGTACGGCCTCCTCGGAGCCCGAGTGGAGCCGGCAACTCCGCGCCTGGGGAGGCGTTTTTGGGAACCCCGCGGCCGACACAAATTGGCGCCGCCGGGTCCCTGCAGCCTTCCCCTCTTTCCCGGCCCCGGGAAAGCAGCGGGGCTGCCTGGGTTCCCCGCGCCGCTCCCGAAACTTATCCCAGCTTGGAGCCTGCACCCAGGGGCTCGGCTGCCTCTCACGCCGCGTGTGTCGCTGTGTATGTACGTGTATGTGTGTGGGGGGGAGCCTCCTCTGTGTGTGTGCGGAAGCGCTGGGCTGCCGTGTCCGTGCCTGCTTTGTGTTTGAAGGCATCTAGAAGTGTCTCTGGTGTCCACAGGACCTGCTGGCAAAGCAGAGGGGGTGAGTATGAGCCCCTGGTTGTGACCCCTCTTTCTGCTGTGTCTGAGCTGCCAGGCCGTCTAGTCTGGAGTGTGATCTTTTTCTTCAGCTGAGAAAGAACAGTTTACTCCGCGTTCTCCTTTTTCCTCTGAACTTGACAGGGAAATGTAGGTGCAGTTTTGTTTCCATCAAAGCAAAGGAGATATATACTTCCATCCAAACAAATAAATCCGAGTGAACTCCGCTCTCAGAACTGTGCCACCGCTTTCCAGGCTGAACTCAAGCTCCTTTTCTAACTTACAAAATCTGTTCGTGTCCCTGCCTGACAGTCTGTCCAGATATCTGTCCGTCTATCTTCCTTTGGGGTTGAACTTTCTGGGAGAGACAACCCAGGTCGGATTGTCAAGTATGTGTCCAGTCCTGTCCAGCTTGTTTGGGGTGAGTTTACCCTCGAACCCCCCTCCCCCTCGAATTCGTTCTTATTTGAGTAATTAGACAAGGAAAGCCTCATTACCCTCCTGACCACCTAGGGCCCCCAAACCAAAACCCAATCACAGGACTCAAAATTCTTGAGGTTTCTCTCAAGGAAATATATTTGTATTTATATACACGAACACACCCATAAAAAGCTTTCGAACTGCGCCGGCGTGTAAACGAGGTGTCAACCCCGATTATGTGAAAAGAGATAACATTGATCTCCTAGGCATATTTGAACTAGGTTACCGGTTTATTGTTGGCTGGTTCGTTGTTTGGGATCTTTTCGGCGGAAATAAACATGACCTGATTTCTGAAATCGTTTTCCCCCATGGGGTTTCCCCCTATTCTATGATGTATCTGCCATTGCAAACGGGAGATGAGCAATTTCTAAATCTGGGATCAGGGTTAGAGGACCAGAAGAGTTAATGCCGCCAACCTAGTTCTGTTTCTAGACACACATGTTTTGGAATATGGCGATACGCTGACGAAAAGGTGCTCTCCGAAAGGACGAGCCTCTCGGCGTTTAGCCGGGAAACAGTGGGGGAGGAAAACTGCAGCTGCGGAGATCCCGACCCGAAAAGTTTGTTCTGTAGCTCTTTACAATGATTATTTCTAGGGAGTGCGCGAAAACTGGAGGGGTCGAGCTCTTATTGCAGTTTCGCACGGGTTTACGGCCGCAAACCATAAGGGACGGTGCTGTAAAACTCCCGAGAGCTGGTGACACACCAGATTTTCACGCTTCCCGTGGTGCTGCCGAGGTGTCTTCTCTCCAGGGACGTTTTGGGGCTTGTGCGCAGTGACGGTGTCTCAGAGAGAGAGAAGCGTTGGCTAAATTTGTTTCTCAATGTCGACGTTAAAACGAAAAGGCGGCCTTTGAAGCGTCGCTTTTAAGCCGCACCGTGCAGACCTGGAAACCAATTCGTCGGGGATCAGTCGTGAAACCTAAAGAGGGAATGGGGAACCTGCAAATCTTTGCAGCCGCAAAGAGAATTGATCGCATAAAACCGGCTAGACGGCGTCCGCCCGAGCTGTGGCTTTAAAAATTAGAAGAAGAAGGAAAAGCCCGGTGCGAAAACCAGGGAATATGCAGCTACGGTTAAAACGGATCAGTAAAGCGTACACTGCAAGGCCGACTCGCATGCCCGGTGTCAGGGCGGAGGGGGAAGGTGTGACCCCGAGGTGTCACGTCTGTCGGCGGGGCCTTCGCCGGGGTCCCCCGGGCAGGGGAGGCGGCGGGCGAGGCCGCGGCCACGAAGCGGAACTGAGAATCGCTCAGCTCCACTGCGGGTGCAGCAGGCACTGCGAGGGGAAGGATCGCCTGCAGACCTGCAGCTAAAGGCCCAGAGCCTCTGGCCCGGCCGTGCTCTTGCTTTTTGGTTTCTGCTGACCCAACTCGGCCTTTTTAGCGGGTGGACGGGAGGCGCCTGGCTTCTCTTGCTTTTCCGAGCAGCGATTTCTCTTCCGCTGCTTTTTGAGTGATTCCTTCTCCCTCTTTGCTTTCTTACGCTTGTCCATTAACTTTAAAACTTGGCGAAGGTTTCTGTTCCCGGGGATCCAGATACATCTCCTGACACGCAGGAGTCGCGGTCGGCTTTTTCCCTTTCGCAGGAAGCTGCTCTGCCAAAGGGGGTTTCTTCTCTGCTCCAAGTTCAAAGGCACAGTCCTGAAGTAGTTAAAGGGGCAAAAGGGGCAAGTTTGGGGGAGGCACCGGGTCAGGAGCTCAGGGTCGAATCCATTAGAGCCTCCGCCTCTGAGGGCTTGTCCTTTACGGCCTCAACATTTCCCTGCGGGCACCGTCCCCACGCATAGGACCGAGGAGCTTGAAGGACACCGGGTGGGGAAGGGAAGTATCCTGGTGCTTCTCTTTGGAAACGCTAAAGAGATGGCACTGAGGGCCACCGAGCCCAAAGGAGTGACCCCAGCGGAGAGCGGGGCTTGAGGAGAACATGATTTCCCAACCACTCTGCTGCCTTCTGGGGACCCACGACCACTGGGGTACCGGAGCAGGCATATTCTACTAATAAGCGGAATAATAATTTCTCTGCCGCTCCCGGTACCTGCTTCTCACAGTCCACTACATCCCTTGTCAGCCCGAGGGTGTCTGATGGTGAAATCTTCCCTCGCCGCTGCCCTCTATTCCTTCCCTGAAAGTTATTGGGTTACACTCGGCTGCTGTGTTATACGGGGCATGTGCTGGGTTGTTAGAAACCTCTATAAAAGAATAAAGACTTAATGGCAGCCCGCGCCTGAAAGTCGTTTACCTACACGTTATAACACAGTCCGCAGACGCCGTTTAGAAGCGACGGGATTTGGGCTTGTAGAAAGACGAGTCTCCCACTATTTCTATTTGATCGAAAGAATAAAGCCGTGTAAGGTGTTTCCTGTCTATTTGAGGTATTGTGCGGCACTTTAGGCAGGTTATTTCTTTGGAAAACAGCCATGCAGCCCATTGTCTTTATCTGATGCTTGAAAGATTGGGGAGGAGAGGAAGAAGAAAAATCATTGTTAAAAAACACTTTGAAGTTGTGCAACTGTTGCTGCTCCAATTTTTTTCTCCGGTTTCCAGATGCACCAGAAATCGTTACTTTGATCTCACAAAGCAGCAATTTATATTTTTCAATTTTTTTTTTTTTAATGGTTGGGTAACTCAAAGCGTAATGGCAAACATGCCGGGGATGAGGTCATCGGGCCGCGCGGGGAGGCCTGGCAGGCGGGAGCGAGCGAGCGCCGAGAGCGCAGGAGTGAGGCGGCGGGGAAGCACGGGGCTTTCCCTCCGGACGAGCCTGGTTGCCGGAACACTTGCTCAGGGCTAATCTTAAATCCATGCTCGTTCACAAGGGGAAGTCTGCCAGTGCACAAGGGGCTCGCTGAGCGTGCGGTGGGACCCTCCCTTTAACTCGCTTGCCCGGGGCTGGCGGACGGGCGCGATGCCGCGGAGAGGGGCGCGCACACGTCGAGTTGCAAGGAGCCCAGGAGCTATTAAAAACCGCGGCTGGAACCGTGGCGAGGGCCGGGACGCGGCTTGGCAAATGGTCCCGACCCAATTTCGTCAGACCAGGAGGGAGATCATAGAACCATGTAATATACTGAGTTGGAAGGGACCCGCAAGGATCATCGGAGTCCAATTCCTGGCCCTGCACACGGCACCCCATGAATCACACATCATGTGCCTGAGAACTTTGTCCAAAAGCATCTTGAACTCTGTCAGGCTTGGTCCTGTGACCATTTACCTGGGTAGAGTGTTCCAGTCCGTGCCCAACCACCCTCTGGGTGAAGAACTTCTTCCGGATATCCAACCTAAACATACCCTGACACAGCTTCAGGCCTTTCCCTCACTGGTCCTGTCACTGGTCATCACAGAGAAGAAGCGATCAGTGTCTGCCTCTCCGACATATGAGAGGCTTCTGCTTTTACTGCTGCACGGCCAGCCCTCTTTGAGCGTTCCTCAAAAATAAGTTGCCCCATATAAAACCAGGAGACTCGCGTCTTTTGCAACGCTCCCAGCTCAGGGATACGATGCATAGACTGGAGTTACCAAAGCCAACCCGACCCGCTGCCTGAGCCCACCGGGGCGGCAGTCTCTAGTCTGCTCCCTCCTTGCCCGGAGAAGCCTGGACTGGCATCCCAGTCCCCAGGGTCACAGCCGCCGCCGGGCCCGCGGTGATGGCAGGGACAGCGCTAAAGATCGGCCGGACGGAAGCAGCAGGCTGACAGCTGCCTCCCTGGGGCCTCCCCCTCCCCGAGCGAGCCACAGCCACCTGCCTAATGGCTTGACTCCCGGGAGACACCCACCCGTGCGGAGGTCAGGAGTTTATTTTGCTAAGGAAAATCAAATGGGAGGAAGGCTAAGGGGAGTGTGTTTGTGTGGTGGACCCGGGGGACACTGACCCCATCACTCTCCCACTGAAAACACAGGCCCGTGTTGAATCAGCGGTGTTGACTGCTGGGGATTGTCTTGTTGGGTAGTCACTGCCGCTGCTGCCTGGTTTTTCCATTCCAAAGATACCGACCCGGATCAGGCTGCTGACCCTACAGACCACGCAAAGTGCGAAGTGGCTCTCTCGGGAGCCCGTCGTACCCAGTGGGGAGGTTTGCGAAGCTCCTCGGGTGCCCGCGCTGGAGTGAGCTCGACCCGCGCTTTGCTTCTGCCGTGCCTGGCGCGCCCCGGTCGGATTGCGAGGAGGCTGCGCCCTTCTCCCTCAGCAGGGGTGGAGACGGCTCCGCAGCAGCCGCATGCGAGCAGGATTTGTTATAAGGCCGCCTGGACCCACGCGAGCCACCGGCAACGGGAGACTGGCTCGGATCCCGCTGCTGCCAAGGGGCGAGACGGCTCCAGCCGCCGCTGGCTGGCGAGAGGGCCCAGGCTGCGGGTGAGACGCGTCCCGTAGGGCGGCTCCCCGCGCGGGCCGGCGCGTCGCCGCCCGGGCTGCCCCGGGAGTGGAGGCTCCGGTGCTGCCCAGTCCCGCTCCCCTGCGGGCTGAGGGCTGCTCGCTGCCTCCCCCGCTGCGGGGAAGGGTGCAGGGAGAGCAGCACACGCCAGCAGGAGGGCGAGCTGCCCGTGGGGGTCAGGAGACCTGCCGGCTGGCGCCCAGGCACACGGCCGCCCCCACGGCAGCCTGCGGGCAGGGAAATCTGTGGTCTCCTGGGTAGGGGCCAGCCCCGTACTGCCAGAAGTGGCCCTGCCCTGGGAAATGGGACCGAAGCGACGCGAGGGTGAAGTAGTGAGATCTGTCGCGACCGTTCAAAACCCTTATTTTTAAAAGGGAAGAAATGCGAGGAGAGGAGAAGAAGCGACAGAAATGAGATGCTGACACTGAGGAGTCACAGGGAAACATCAACAATCGGTGCCTATAGACCACATCAAAGCACTGCAGAACAACAATAAAATGCCTTGAAATACTTCTTAATGCAATGTTTGCATTGGGCAAGTCCACAGATGACGCCGAATTTGCCATCACAAGAGAAAGAAAGCAGCAGATGAGGTTTAATCAAACATTTTTCTGAAACCCGACTATAGGGGGAAAAGAGAGGAAGGGAGAGGGAGAGATTTTTATAATCCTGCAAGGCAAGAGGAGAAACCACATCAACGCAAAGTGAGTAAAATGCGGCAGGGCAGGATTACCAAGGCACAGGGGGATCTTAACAAATAGACCAATATGCCACAAAACATCTGTAAAGAAGAAAAATTTCCAATCAGGATAGCTACGGAGGCACTTTTGGCGCAGAGGCTATTGCTCGGCCCTGCTATTTTAGAAGAGGCCATGCTTGTCCCCTGTAGCCCCCATTCCCCGTGCGATATGGGGCACACAGAACCTGAGTTTTGTCCCGATGTTTGGAGTGCTTTTCTGGGCGGGACGCGTCTCGCACGGATGGTGAAGAAGGAAAACGGGGGCGAATGTGTGTGCTGGCAAGGGGAAAGCCTCCGGGTTCCGGGCAGTGTCTGCCAAACAAGCAGTCACACTCAGATGAGCGCTTAATTGCGATTGTGTTTTTGTTTTCCAAAGGCAGGACTCCTATTCCCCGAGCGCGGCTGCAGTGTGGCACAGGCTGGCTTTGTCTGGTTGCTGTGCGGCCGCTCTCGTCACGCTGGCCCCGCCTGACTGCAGCCCAAAGCCAGGAGTACCTATTTAGCCTCCTGCCACCCACGCACCAGAGAGCGGCTGGATGCGGGCGGCTGAACACCCCTCTGCCCTGCAGCGAGTCTCCCTCCCTCGCTGACTGCTCATTCCCGAGGAGATGAAGCCCCGATCTGTGCTGAACTGTTAGATCCCGCTCTCAATTTGCTTCGTTGCCTTCCCCCGTGGGCGAGCTGCTGTCCCCTCTGAATGTGGCTCTCCCACCTCACCCGCTTGCCGGCCGTGCCAGGCGAGAGCCGGCGCCTGCTGTCGGCACTGTCCTTCCCTAGGCTGGAGCCCGTCGCGGCTGAGCTTCCCGTGCTGATTTCACACGGAACCTCCCGGTTGCTGCGCCCACGCCGGGCAGCCCGGGGAAGTGCTGCCAGGGTTGCCCGCCTGCCCTAGGTCCGGCGGGCCGGGGGTCTCCGCTCTTCTCTGCTGCGGAGATGTCCCTGCAGTTCGGCCCTTGCGGAGAGGAGCTGGCTGCTGCCCACCCCCCGCCTCAAAATATTGTTCTGCTGGAGCCTGAAAAGCGGCATTACGGCCCTCGGGCCCCTCTTTCGAGTATGCCACACTCCTCTCCTTGACCCGGGGCGACTCCGTGCCCATTGCCACAGGGGCGCGCCGGGGCCGAGCACAGGGCAGGGGGAGAGGCCTTGCGGCGGGGGAAGCACCGCACACGCTGCCGGGCTCGCTGCTGCCTGGTCGTGTCTCCTCAGGGGATGGAGAGAGAAGATAAATTCACTTATAGGATCATGATAGAACGTGACCCCGACAGGAATGCCGCCAGCACCGAGACGGGAGAGGGGGGATATCTGTAGGTTTCTGCGGCTTTGCGGGGAATTAGCGGGATGGGCTGTGGGGAGCCGAGAAAGCTGCGCTGAGGGAGGGATAAAGGTTCAGCTGGATCAGGGGGCACCCCACGGCGTAATCGCTCGTCGCCCTCCGTTCGATTCCAAGGTTTCTATCTTCCAGGAAGGAGAAATCCCTGCGAGGCGTGCAGGTCTCACGGCAAAAAAAAAAGGACCACAGATACCAGGAGAAATTCCTCCCGCCAGCCCAAAATTTCGTCCTGAGAGAGCCCAGTCCCCGGCAGATTTCTGGTTACTAGAAACTAATAAAAACAGTATTAGAAGCTAATAAAACTTGCTTAATAATAAATCAGGGTGAATTCCGGGCGCGGAGCAAGAGTGGGCGAGGTTTGAGATGCAGGAAGAGAGCCCGGGTCGGGGTCCGGTGGGTCACGACCATTTTCGAGGCACGCGTGTCTGGCGTGCCTGCTTTACACAGCGGTCGTGTTTCACGTGGGTAAAAACAAGCCGTGTTTGAAGTTCCCGGGATGTGCCACGAATATATCTCATGAGGAGCCCGAGGACCACTCTCCTGCTTCTGTAGTGGTGCCTAGCATCGATAGCACGGGGGGATAATCTCCTGTTTTCCATAGTGGGGGGATTACATCCGGCAGTCACAGATCTTTTGAACAGTCCCATTAAAGTCTGCTTCGTTTTAGGTTCGGCCCTAAACGGAATTGTTTACAGTGTAACACATCATGTATGAGGTAGGGGAGCACAGAGACCTCTCTTGGTGCAAAAAGCCGTGCCTTAAAGAGAAAAAAAAAATCCACTTATATTTATTTTTTTTTTGGACCGAACACACATTGAAATGCTGTGCGCATTCCTGCTTTCCTCCCTGGAAAAGCGGGCTTTGGATCCCGTCTCGGTAACAAGGGGCCGGTTGTCCGCCTGTAACAGCGCCCCGTATGAGAAGTATTGTGCACAAGACCCACAGCGTTTTCTGGGGAATGCCATTTTTTCGGCATGTGTGAGGCTTGGGGACAAGAGCGGGACAAGGGGCAGCATGGCTGCCGGGTGGGACCTGCCCGGGCCCGGGGGAGGTTAAAGCACGCTTGGCTTCTCCCTCTCCTGCTCCCCGGCGGCATCTCAAGCCGAGACGTGTGCAAGGTACCATAGGCCCTGTGTCTCCAGATCTCCCCAGTGATCGCACGCGGTCCTATGGGTTTGGGTGTCGAGGGTTGCATTAGGGCTGGAAAAATGATGCAACACAAAAAAGAAAACAAATCCCCCAAAGTCAACTCCTTCAAACTATCCCAAATTATAATAGCAGCAATTATCCGCGAAGAAGCATCTCTTCAACGTGCCGCTGTGTAAATGCTGTTTGCTACCAGCTTTAAACTGTTTTCTTTTACTTTCCCGATGGAAAACTAGTCAGGCTCCCTGCCGAGAGCAGTCACCTTTCAGACTAAAATCTCCCGCCGGGACTCGCACGGGAGCTGCCCCACACCTGATCCTGACCCTGCTCTCCCGGTGCTCCTCGTGGGGTGACAAGGGAAGCATATGCATCCCGGTCTAGGGTGGGAACCATAGGAGTGCTGAGCCACAGCAGAACTGAGCCCCTCTGCCTCCGGGAGATGCTTGGCCGGCGACCTTCTCGGGACCAGCTCTTGTGCCCTGACGGTGGATCTGGTTAAAGTTCTTGTCCTGGAGTTTGTCTAGATAAAGCTTCGCTGCCGGCTTTTCCCCGCTCCTCCCGAGGTCTCCTAACCCTCTAGAAATCCGAAATTCCATAAGGGTGGTTTATGTATTGAGGAAAAAACCCCAAACCAGCCAACAAACAAACAAAAAACCCAACCTAGACCTATGAACCTCTTTGAAATCTCTCTCGGTCCCGTCTCGCCGGCTAACATCTCTCCAGAGTCCACCTGCAAACAGGGGCAGGGGCAGGAAGAAGGAGGCCCTGAGGAAACCTCGGCGACCCAGCGCAGATGAGGCCGGGGGAGAGCGCAGGGGGGCAGAGCCCAGCCGCACCTTCTCCTCGGCACCACCACCCCGTGTGAGCTTCGGCTGGCTTTGCCTCCTCTTCCCGGGGGTGTGAGCGTGTGTGCGCAAAGGGGTTGTCAGGAAGGTAAAGTGGCGTGGCATGGCTGATTGAACACCTCTGTCCCTCGCTCTCGGAGCCGAGCGGTGCACTGGTTTCTTTTGGGGGGGTCAGCCCTGCTTTCCGGTGGTCTTGCCGGCCTCTGCCCTCCTTGGAGCTGTCTCTTGCCTCTCGCCATCCGAGAGCTGCAGCCACGAGGATTCACCTGTCAGCAGAGACCTCAGCACAAGGCAGGGAGAAAAATCTGCAGAAGAGGGAGGAAAAATAAATGTCTTATAAAAAGCGGGCGGCAGGAGCAACCGGGATTGGGTCCGGGGAGCCCGTGGGTGTGAAGCCGAGTGTCCCGGGCGGGTGCGCCCCCAGGCTGTGCCCAGGGGCTGCAGCGCACAGGGAGCGTGGAGCAGACCATCCCGCCCGAGTGTATCTGCGGGTTTCACGCAAGCAGCGAGACCTGAAAGCTGCAGAAACTCCGCGAGCCTGCTGACAAAGCGGGTCTGTAGTCCGCAAATGAAGAGAGAGATCGTCTAGCCCCCCGCTTATCGTTCCGGGTTGTTCTGAAGTTTGGCGTGGTAAATACAAAATGCATGGCTTTTAATCCTGCCTGTGTTGTTCCAAGTCAGTAGCTGAGAAGGCAGAAGGGTCTCTAGCCGGGACTTTGGTCTTTGTTTGTGAGGGGAACCTGCTTTGTGTGAATTATTCACCATAATTGCCTATTTCCAAACAGCTCCGCGGGGAGGCTCCGAAATGCAGTCAGGTCTGACTGGTGCCTGGAGAAAAGTGACGCCCGGAGCTTGTGGAAGTTCAGGGACAATTTTAAGTTCCCGATTCTCCTCCCCACCGGGAACACTTGGGCCGGGATGGGGCTGAATGGGGGGAGAGGCCCGGGGACAAGGGGCATTTTGTTGCCTTAAGCCCAGGAAACGTGCCGATGCGTTTCTGCTCTGCCTGGTCTCCGTCTGCCGCCCCGAAAACAGGAGAGACAAAAATGATATACGCGCCGAAACAAACAGGGGAGAAGTCCTGGTAAAATGGAGGGAAAGTAGTGGCTGTTTTTTATAGTCCAAGTGCATAATCGGATTTTTTTTTTCCTGTTCTGATAGAAAGCAGATAAATTTAGGAAGGGAGAGCTAAGAGAATAATTACAGGGTGAAGGTAGTTAAATTTTATTTCGAGTCCCAAAGGCAAAACCTGACATTTTATTGCAAACATCTGGAAGGCTTAAGAGACTGGCATGGTGTTTGTTTAAACACTAATAGAGATTTTTATTCTGTAAAACACAAACAAAGCCCATTTAAAAACACTTGAGACTGTAAATATTTTGCGGTGGTTCAATTCTCAAAGCCTGAGAAAACCGGAGGAAGGGGAGGGGGAACGAATCGACAGCATAATAGGGGTATAATTATGAATTAGTTAATATACGCAACAATACCGTTTGTGAAGACCATAAAAATAAACTGCAGGCGTATTTTTTTCCTCACAATAACTGACCCCGCGCAGCACGGGAACATCACCTCGCTCGTGTTTCCAAGCGGCGACTTGTGCTTGCTTTAAACTTGCCTCCTACTAGAGAGCCAGCCCCGAAATCCTCCGATCCGTTTAAAGATAATCGGCGCTGTATTAAAGCCCAGTAAATCACTCGCTCACGTTATCAGACAGCCTTCAGCCCGCACCCGCTGACTGGTTTTAACGTTGTTTTCAAATACTAACCTTTAAAAAAAGAGAAATAATAATAAATCCAAGGGCTAGATATGGATGAAGGACCTTCGGAAACGTTTTTCTTGCTGTGGAGCAGGGTTTGAAACTGGCCCAGCCCCTGCAAACAGCACATCTGGACAGCACTCCCGCCCAGCAGCCGGCTCCCCTTATTTCTCTTTTTTCCCCAAATATTTCCATATATAAACAAATATTTTTCAGGCTCGCTCTGCGACAACTGGAAAGCAGAAGTGAATGATTTCTTTATAAACCCCGAGGCCTGGCCCTGCGACCCTTGCTCCTGCCACTTTATTCCAGGGAGCAGTTTCCTGGATTTAATGGGAGCTACCCCTGCGAGTAAGAGTCTGGAATAAAGACCAGGCAAAGGGACGCATTCATCTCTGGCGGCCGGGGGTCGGAGTCGGATCTGAATCCAGATTAAGGCCAGGCCTCCGGTAGACTCGAGGTTTACACCGCTCGCCGCGGGGACGGGGGACCTGGCCTCGGTGCCGCTGCGGCTGAGAGGAGCCCCGGGGTCCGGGTGCCGGCGGCGCAGCGCGGATGCGTTTTGCTCATTCCGATTTTGGTGCAAAGGCTCAGCCGAAATCCCATCCCCCGGCTCGGGGAGAGGGGGTTTTCTCCGGGTGAGCTTTCTCAGCGCGGGGGGCAGCTAACCCTGCGAGGGGCCAGCGTTGGCTCTCTGTCCCCCTCGCCCCCCTCATCCCTCCCCTTTCCCCTTCACATCCAGTGGGGCCGCAAGGTCGCCGCAGGGTCTGCCCTCTCTCTCCTCTCGCACGGCGGAGCAGCAATGCCTTTGTGCTTACTGCTTTTGCACCGCCCGGCGCGGATGGGCACAGGGAGGGCGAGCTGTCCTAAACCTCCCGGACAGGGCCAGGGAGGAGGGAGAAGAGCAATCTTCGGGGCCGTGAATCCCCGCGGTGCCGGGAGCGGTGTCCGGGACCGCGGGGAGCTGTTCTCCCGCAGCTGGCAAAAGGGTCTGCTCCCTGGGGTTTGACGATTAGGGGCCGTATTGGCTTGGAAACTGCGCTGTGTTTCTTGTCGTTGCTGCAGAGGCTGTGTTCGGCTGCCAGAGCCGGGCGCCGAGTGCTCGGACACAGCTCGCAGACCTCGGGTGGCACAGGAGAGAGCCCCAAGGTAAGAGACCCAAAAGGGGTCGGGGCTGCTTTAAACTGTCCACCGGTGAAACCACACTTAGTCCTCTGGAAAACGTATTTCTGAGATCTTACATCAGTTCCCAAAATTCGCTTAAATTTCCCTGCCTTTCCAGCACCATTTCTTTTTACTAAAACGCTATAAATAACCCACTGTTTTCTTGGGCTCTTTTGCTAAAACCTCCCTCCAGCTTCTTTAAAAGCCTTCCTCGGAGGAAGGCAAGTGTTTCTGAGGGTTTTGGAACGAACGAAAAACAATTGTTTTGGTGGGATTTTGGGGGGGATTTTTTTTTTTTTTAAGACATTCCTTCGTCTGGGAAAAGGCACACAGCTGGGGGGACCCGCTGGAAACACATGTGCCCTCCTCCTCGTCCCCGCTCCCGCTGTCGGTTTCCTCCAAGCCCCTGCCTCGGCCGCTCCCTTCTTTCTTTGCTGCTTCTGCCCGGCACGGCTCCCCGCGGAGCCAGGGACCGGGCAGCGCCAGGGTGGGGAATACACGACATCCATCCCGTGTGGCAGCGCCGCTGTGCCCGTCGCTGATCCCGCGGAGGGTGACCTGTCAAGGAGATGTACTGGAGGGGAGGGGAAAGGAGCGACGGGGAGAGGACGAAGGGTGTAAGGCTGGTGATGGAGACGTAAAAGACCTGCTCCTCGGCCTAGATAACAGGGTTTAACTTTTCCGGGATTTGCCGAAGAAATGGCTTCTTTCCCGCTTTTCATCTGAAATCCGTTTCCGTGCGTGGGAACCCCGGGGGACTGTTGTCAGTCGGCGCTTTAGGCCGGGGAGAGAGGGCTGAAGGGCTCCGCCGTACCACGCTGACGTGGGCACCAGGGATTCACTCTGGGAGCAAAAAGAAATGTCTTTCCCCCCTGCACTCCCACATGTGCGCCTTTCACTTGGTTCCAGCCCCACAGAAAAAAAAAAAATCGTCTACGAAAAACCTGCCCTAAGCAGCTCTGCACCTTCGGGGAGCAGCTGAGAAACAATGGACAAAAATTATCCCTTCCTGAAAACTCGTGTATCTCCTTGCCCGCTTTTCTACCGCGGCGGGGTCCAGGCTAATCCCCTCTCGTACTTTATAATTAATTTTTATTTTATTTTGAACTTGCATCGAATTAACCCCCCGCGGCTTACCCCACTGTATTTTCCGTGTACAGTGTTTCGCTTGGCTTCACCTATTTTCCAGGGTCCCACCAGCTAATAAAACACACGCTTCTGTCACCTTCTCAAAAGCAGCCCTTGCTGCTTTTCACTGCGAGCCCCCCCCGCGCCACGCGTGACCGAGGGGCGTGGGAGCAGCTGCGGACCCGCCTCAGCCGAGAGGATGTCAGGGCAGAGTGGACAAGAGAGCTGAAATAAAATGCTGAATATTATCCAGGCAGCCAGCAAGGATATGTACCTAGCGGCTTTGTTTTCGCTTCAGCTAGAGTGGCAAAAAGAAGGGGGAAAGGGGGAAAAAATGTTTTTATTTAGATAAAAAACCCTTCCCAAAGAGAAGGCGCTCCCCATGCCCTGCGGTATCTGGGTCTCCCAGCCAGCCCACGCCTCCCGCTCAGCCCCGCCGCTCCACGGACACGCTTCGTTTTGAAGTGAAATTTCAACCCCCTTGAGACGTTACTTCTGCTTCTGCCAAACACCGATTCTGCCGGCAAGGGCGAGTAATACATGGCATAAATGAAGTTTTAAAAGCACCCCGTCATCCGGCAATGCTGGGCGGTAAAGCACCTCTCGGGTACTTTGCGTGGGGATTAGCCAGCAGTTTGGGAAACCTGGTTGCGTCGGATAGAAGTGCGGGAGTTGTTACCTCTCTGTGTTTAGAGTTATGCGTTTCCTACTGGCTGCCCGTTCTTCAAACAGTTAATTCTCCCGGCCGGTGTTCCAGGACTCAGATGGCCAAAATTCCTCTCCCTCAAGCCCGAGTCTCCCTCCCCTCCCTATTGGGTCCCAGCTTTTGGGTCTCTCCCGAGCTCTCCCTCCTATTGGCCGGGGACATTTTTTTTCCCCTTTTNAAAACAGAGAAAGCAGGAAAGGGAAAAAAAAAAAAAAAAAAAAAAAAGAAATCCAGCCTGCAGCCCCTCTGAGCAAGTGCTGGGACCTGGGCTGAGCACACCCTCCTGGCTCTGCCTGCGGAGTATGTGCAGCCTCATGTAGTGCCTTCAGGAGACTGAGGGCTGGTTCTTCTGGGGGTGCAGCTGGGGAGGGGTGGGGGGGGAGAAAGAGGCAAGAGGCTCTGCCTCTGGTCCCCGAGCTGTGTGCTCCCAGCCACTGGTCGCTCCTCTGCCCAAGGGTCTGGGCTGGGGGATAAGATGAGTGAGAGGCGAAGATCGGCGGTGGCCCTCAGCTCCCGAGCGCACGCTTTCTCGGTAGAAGCCTTGATCGGGACAAATAAAAAGAGGAAACTGCGAGACTGGGAGGACAAGGGGCTGGATTTGTCCATGGAAAGCCTCAGCCCCAATGGCCAGCTGGGGGACAATGAAGACCCGACTCAGTGCCTGGACCTCAACCCCGGTTAGTGCGACTCCTTTCTCTTCGGGACCCCCCCTCTGCCCCGCTCCCTCCCAGCCTCTCGCTCTGAGTCCTGCCGGGAGCTGCCCGCCGGGCAACGCGTCCCGGGAAACATCCGAGACTGAGGGTACAGAAAAAAAAAGAAGCGGGAATTTTGCGGAGATTTCTTTTTTTGTTGTTGTTGTTTTTGTGGCGGTTTTGGGTTTTTTTTGTGGTTTTTTTCCTTTCAGTTTACGGGGAGTTTTTCTTACTCGCTGTGTCTCTTTCTCCCACCCCCTCCCCCCCATACCTCCATGATCTCCCGCGAGGGACGGCATGTCCCCTCTGCTTCCTTTTTATCCCTCTCTCCTTCCACTCCCTCCGTGCCTGTCGATCGCGATGGTTCTTCCCGGGTGTCTCGGGACACGCGTTTCGTTTTGCCCCAGAGCTTCCAGAGCCCCTATCACGGAGTTGTCAGGTGGGCCGGGGGCGAAGGAGTGGGGTGCGAGATGCACCTCTCTCCTCTTTTCCGAGTCGCCGGCCCACCCCCGTGTCCTCCCCGCGGAGACAGTGCCGCCCTAAGCGGAGGTTTCGGTGTAGGAGGAGGATGTGGGCATCCAGGATCGGCGCTGCTCCGGGGCGAGGGTCGCCGGCTCCTCGGAGCGATGGGGACCCTCTGTATACCCGCGCAGCTCGGGATCCTTCTCCCGGGATGCGACCCGCTGGGTTCCGGGCGGCGCGGCCTCGTTCCGCTCCCGGGACGGAGCGCAACAAGCCACGGCGGAGGCGCGGGGGGACGCGGAGGGGGACGTACCCTCTCCGGAGGGAAAACGCTCCCGGCAGGAAAAAAGGACCTCAGCGGGTAAAGGGGCACTGCGAGGAGTCCAGCCCCGCTCCCGAGCCTGGCTCCTCCCGGGAGCCGCGGCGTATGGAGCAGCGCCGGGCCCGCGGCCCCAAGGCCGGCGGGACGGGGTTAGGGGAGAGGGAGAACAATGCTTCCCTCCTGGTGCCTGTGCTTTTAATTTTAAACTCTCGTTTGTTTATTTTTTATTTAAAAGGGATCCAGTAGCTCGCAGCTATCATTTGGCTCAAGCCAAACCCTCGGTCTCCTCTTGTCCCCCCGGCCGTTTCTCTCCGGCCTAAAACGACTGCTCCGCAAACGCAGCCGCGAAGATCCCGAGGGTGGAAACGCGCCGGGCCTCGCTCCCCGAGCTGTCCCCGCGCCCTTCTCGCCGTCCCCAGGCCCCGCTCCCCAGGGCCTTGACAAGGGACCGAGGGAGCGGCCCCGCTCTCACAGTTATGGTGTGGGGTGAAAGCGAATTTTAGGTGATTTCTCTTTGCTTTTAGTGTTCGGACGGGGCAAAAAGGTTAAACGATTTATCTGCGCAGCCCCTAAGAAAAAGGGCAGAAATATCCTCCACTCCTGCCAAGTCCATTCCGCTGCATTTGGAACAGCAAACACCTTTTAAAATTTGTTTTCATTTATTTTGCGCGAAGTTCCCTGAGCTATCAGTTAGAATAAGCTGCCCAAAACTCAGAGTAAAAAACCCAAACCAACAAAACAAAACAAAAACAAAAGGAGGGGGAAAATATGAGAAAGAATTTTAGATAGAGGTATCAAAAAAGTTTGCCGTAAAAAAAATACTTAAAGTTGTTTTTGAAGGGAGCTAAAGACCATGAAGACCTCGCCCCTCTACACCCTCAAGGAACAGCATTTCAATTTGCTTTTAACAGCAGCAGCCTTTCCCGGTGCCGATCCTAAGGAGAAGTCGGTAAAATCTCCTGCCGGGGTCGTCTCTCTCTGCGGAGGGACGGGCATAAAGGATGGGGGACAGCAGCGATCAACCAGTCAAAAAATAGTCTACGGTTTCAGAGGCTTCCCCGTTCAAAAGAATAAATAAGCGACTGAAGACAAAAATCCGATTTCTAATAACAGAGCCTATCTGTGCATCAGCCTTTTTCTTTTTTTTAACCGTATATATTGTTTTTTAGAACCGTTTCTCATAAATTTTTAGCAGCAATGGGATATATTTTTGTAAGGTCTAAAAGTTTAATTTGACCATTACCCCGTGAATTCGAATTGGAAAACTCTCCGTGCGCCACATTGCAGAGCGGGAGAGAATGGCTGCTAATGCCTGAAACCTCAAAAAGTAAACGTGATGTTTTTCATAAAGCAAAGGAAATCAAGAACAGTTTGAGAAATCATTTTTAGGAGGTTGATAGACTTTAAATAAAGTCCGCGACTGTAATTTGCACAGCCACTTCATTAAACCTAATTCCTCCGCGGTGTACTTTTGCTGCTGGGTGAAAATTGATTAGCGGCTCTATAATGACCACCAAATTCCATCTTTACAAGACCTAATTAAGAACAAACTTTACACCTAAAGTATTTTAAACTTGCCAAATCTCCAGCGATATAGAAAAAAAAAAATCAGAAAAGGGAATTTTTATAGCGTCCCAAAGGTTCAGCGCTCAAAGCCGCTGCCCCCGAGTAACGACGGGCTGTTCCTTCTGCTGGCGGTATTGCTGGTACGGGGTGCTTGTGGAGAGGCCGCAAGTCGCACGGTACGCGCTGGGAAACTGTGTCTTGATTTTCGTGGGATAACCTAAATCGGTCTAACCCCGTTTATCGATCTTTTCGCCTAAATTGCCTCCATTTCAGTGCGGGAGGGTCTGAAAACCATTCAGTGCGGGGAGCTAAACGCGGCCACGAGTAGAGTAAGGCTTCGCTGTACTTTTCCCAGATCTTTTGCGTGCAGGCGGGTTTGAGGGTTTCTCTCCCCAAACGCGGGACACGTCCTCCGGCAGGGGTGAGGGGAGGAGGCGGCGGGGCGGCCCCGCTTCGCTCTCCGCCTCGGTGCGGATCCGTGCTGGACGCGTACAAGCTGCAGCCTTCGGGAGTGCCTGGGAGGCAGCGCTGCTTGTTTCCCTGTTTTGGCGGAATCCCTGACCCCTTACGTGCCAATCTTACAGCCGTGCCCAAACTCTTCGGTGACGATATTGGCGAGACCGAGTCTCCCTGAGAGACCTCCCGTCCCTCCGGGGCCGCATCTTCCTGGGAGAAGCGAGGCTGGGAGGTGCCGGGTCGGGCTGTGGCGTGGGCAAAGGCGAGAAAAGCAAGCGGATAAATCCCCCAGGTTTGTAAAAAGCATCCAAGTCATTTATGTCTCAGCCATGAATTTTGTCGCCCGAGTTTATGCGCTTTTTTTACGAGACTCACTTAAAAGGGGGATAAATCTGGATTTTAGTCATGTGCGGCTTCAACCACGAAGTCGTGGAAAGGAATTTGGGGTTACAGCGGCTCTCACCTTCTCTCCCGCACCCCGTGCACTCGGGCGCGCCGCGCGTGGGGCCGCGGCCGGGCCGGGGGAGGCAGAGCTCGCCCAGGGGCTCCGGGATGCCTCCCCCGCTGCTCCGCCGCCGCCCACGGCAGCGCTCCCGCATCCTCCCCCGGCACTCCGTTCTCGCCTCCGACAGGCCGAAGGAGGAGGAGGAGGAGGAGGGTGGCTTGACGCCCCTCCGTCGCCTTGGCAGGTTCGGTTTCAGAGGGCAGCAAAACAATGGGCTCGGATGTCTTCTGGGTATTTATAGATTTAACCTGAGCCGCGGAAAGGTCACGGGGGCCTCAGGCGTTGCCTCCCTTGATGTATATATTGTTTACCGTCGTTTACGGCGGTGTCATTCGTCGGCCCGTCCCTTCGCCACCCCAAGGGTGCAGGGACAGACGGAGGCAGAGCCGAGAGCGCTCCTTTCCTCGTCGAAAGTTTAAGACTTTTTTAATCTTTTGGAGAGGGTGTGTGGAACGTGTCTCCGCGGACGCGTTTGCCTTCACGAAAATAAGGCTGCTCCTTCAGGTGGTCAGGGTCTCTTCACGGCGAGACGAGCCCAGGCGCTTCAGAGGCAGAACAAACTGTGCGGCGGCTAAATATATAGACTTTTTTCGGCTTTGGGACCTTCCTTTTCCTCGAGAAGAAACACACAAGTGATTTTGTAAACTTATTTTACTGCCAGTGGAGTCTTTGTATCATACATCCATCCCATCGGTATTTTTGGTTACATATATTAAAAGCGCACCTACCGGTTGAAAACCCCCCGAACCCACCCGAAAACAAACAACCCCCAAACAACAAATTAAACAAAAGAAAATAAGGTATTTTTGAGAGTTTGATTATTCGTTCCTTGTGTTTATCTGAATCCACACTGGCGAACTACGGCGAGCCTCTGCAAAGAGAGAAAGAACACGGCACACATTTTAAGACCCACAATGTGTTTATTACATATGCTTATCCGTAAGATTAAGATCCGGGAGTTTCACAAAGCCTTCAGTGGGTGACAAGAGTAACACCTTCAGCTCTTTCAGCGCGGCGTGTTGCTCTCCTGTGTCTCCCGGGAGGTTGCATCGATGTCCATCCCAACCCGGCTCCGCCGCGGGGTTCCTGCTCCTCCTTGGCCACGGGCAAACCCCCTCCTCCGGCGGGAGTGCGGGAGCCACACCGCCCACCCTCCGGAGAGGTAAAGAGATTTTAACAGCAGGAGAAAATGCGATTCTCCTTCTACTTACTTTTTAAATTTTTTTTTTTTTATTTCTTTTTTTTTTTCTCCCAGTACCCTCGCTTCTGAATGCTCACATTGATGAAGTCCGTTCTTTGAGAAGTGGCTGTTAAACCCGTGAAGAGGGAGTGACTTAATCTGGTTTCTCACTTCAGCTTTTGTTTGAGTGCTCGGTGGATGGGGCTAGGATTTCAAGAGCTGGCAGAGTAATTTTTCTCGTCTCTTTCCCGAGGTAGAGCGCATTGGTGCACATCGTCCTTTGCATATTCCTTGAGGCTCGTAGATGAGCAATGCTCTGTGGCGACGAGATGTAAGGCAGAGTGTCAGCTTTGCTTTTGCCTTGGGACTGGGTGTTATTGATGAGAAGTCTTCCTAACGAATTTGTGTATGACTGGGATTGTATGAATTCATTCCACCTGTTGGATCATCAGTTTGTCTCTTTAAGACGGGACATGGAGCTCAGATCCATTGCCCCCTTGCGTATACAATGGATGGAAATGTGAAAATCTGCCCCTCCTAATAGATCTGTTCCCCCCCCATACCCCAGCAGCAGAGCTAATGCTCTGGTCTTTCCCGGAGGAGACAACAGCAGGAGGCAGATGGAGCTGTCCAGATGAGAGCCAGGAGAGCTGAGCCCTGTGGGGGCTCAAGAAAAGGTTGTCTTAGTCAAGTTCATACATCTCTGACCTTAGAGCCTGAGGAGACAGAGTGACAAGGATTTGTTCGTGCGGTAATATGCGTCTTACTGAATTAGGGAACTCCTGCTGCTGGGTTTGTGAAACTCCTCCTTCAGAGAGGTGAATTATTCACACTGTATTAAGAGGGCAGATAATAGAATAATAGAGGCAAACTTTAAAGGGCAGAAGAGCTTTAGAAAAAGGGCAGTGTGTAAAACAATTACGTCCTTTCTATGTATTTTAAATCTGCAGCATCTTTTACACAGGTTTATTCCATCTGCTGGTAAGGGGAAAGTTGATGTTTCAAAAGGTGTTTCTTGTCCTCCACAAGAACTTTGGGAGAATCCAAAATTTGCTTCTGCTACAAGCAAAAGTCAAGTAATTCCTTATGAACCATCAATCACTTCTCCCTCCTTCCATTTGGGACTGAGCACTTATATCAAATATCAGCCCAGCTAGCCTCTCTTCAGGCAGAAGTGTCCCACTTATCTGTCCTTAAGGAAAAAATAATCCTTATCTGTCTTTAAGGAAAACTGATGCTTTTTTCAGAAAAGGTTGAAAGATACCTTCCAAGAGCGCTGCAATCAGGAAAGAGCATTTACCTTGTTTTACAGCACAGTCCATGCCATTTGGGTCACTTCTATTCACACAGATCACTGTTCCTATTATAATCCATTGGATTCCTGAGTGAATCTTTGGTCTTCGAAATCTTAAATCTAAGACCTGAAGTTTTAGGTCTTCGAAGACCAAATTTCCTTTTTTCCCCCAACATTTATTTTCCCTGCCTTCTGATCTACGTTAATAGGGTTATAATAGTTTAAATAAAGCACTAAAACCAGTCTGAGATTACTGAAAAAATTCCTGAATATATTGAGACATGATCAGATGGCATTTACATTGTCCTCTTTGTAAAATTAGTAAAATCTGTTCAGGTGTGATTTAAATCACCCCAAGCTTCCATATTGAGATTTGTAGTTTACATTGGTGACGTAAAATCAAATTCAGTGGAAGAAACTTAAATTTTCTAAACCTGACAATTCTTCAGAGATCGACAGTTTCCCAGAGAGGCTGAACATGCCCATTGATGGAGTTACAGGATTTTGTGCTAACTCTTAGTTCTTTGACATCCTCTTAAACAGTGCAATTACTTGGCAGTAATGAGATGGGACCTTCTGTGTAAATCCTGACAGGAAAGGCATTCTGGGTATACACACATATGGGCAGCATCTATCAGCCTGGGAGCTGTGTGGCTCCTTTGGGAAGAGCAGCATTGGGCACCTTGGTGTAGGGAAAATGCAGGCAACTGGTGTCTTCCCAGTTCTCCAGTTCCTAATCCTGTCCACAGCAACTCTGCATAGGAGAACACTGAAAGATTTTGCATATACAGCTGTTTATTCAAACTACAGTTTCCTCCATGCAGCAATGCTGAGACTTTTTTTTTTTCCAGAGGGGAAAAAATCCTCAAAGGTGTAGCTTTCTGCTGCTTATTTCCAATATTGTTGAAAATAGGTTATGATTGCAACCTCTATACCTGTGAAACATTTGCTGTCTCAAAATACAACCCCATTGCATTTCCTGTGTTAAAAGCTGTACTGTTCTCTGGTGAGAAGTGCTGGGGAGAGATAACACAGCGGTACAGTAAAATTAAATTGAAATGTCTTTGAAATCAGATTGAGAATTTTTGAAACAGAAAAGAAATGTGTGCCAGTTGAAATTCCAGTAGCAATTTGCATATTTTTAATTGCGCATTTTTCAAGGTCAGAAAACAATGAATCGGTAAATCAATCCCGGAAGTGATAAAAGCACTTGTTACAATAATATTTTCATATACCCTTTGCTTAACTGAGCTATTGATCCGAGGGTATTGTGAAGATGGTGGAAGGATTGTCTGAGCCAGACCCCTGTGACGGTGGGCTGTCCACTGTTTGCTGCGTGTTTGCAAATGCAGCCTCGCAGCTGTTGGAGGGAAGGGTTCACCTAGCGAGAGGCTTAGGCCAGCACATACTGGCTCACAGCAACAGAGGAGGTCCGAGGAGGATTTTCATCCTGGGACTCAGAAGAAAAAAAAAAGTGAAGATGGTGAGGATTCACTTAGATTTAGCTTAGTAAAAGCTTTTAAAAAAAATTTATTTTATGAAGAATCAGGAAAACTTAGGGTTTGGCCAGTCTTTAAGTATTTATTTTTGTATAATCAAACTACCTAATGTTTTTAAGATGTGAACCATTTTAGAAATAGACCCCAAGTATCCTTGTTTCAATTAATTAAAAAGCAGTTTTAAAATAGATCATAGAATGAATTAACAAATAAAGAATAAGGAATTTTTATTTATATAATAATCAAACCAAGCATTTGGATACTCAAAACTGCTTCCCATTTTTACTTTTTCTAAAACTCTTTGGCAAATTCTGCAGGATTTATTGAAGTTTTAATTTCTTCTAAGCTGGATTTTCTTGGTTGATTTTATATATAAGTATATGTATACGTATATGTACATGTATATAATTAAAAAAGTTCAGCTAAACCCTTGCATGACAGAACTCAATCCCTGTCATAGTGGATGGCTTCGCTTCACTGTCACTGCACCTGTTCATTCTTCTCAAGGCTTTTGCATTTTGGGAAAGAAATCTTCCAGTATTGTTAAATGGACATTTCCAACTATGTCCACAAGTGTAGCTCTTGGAAAGGAGCTTGGGAAGAAATTATTGCAAACCACCTTTGAAAGAACCTATTTAGAGTTTCTAAAGAGTACTTAACCGACTGGTTAAAAGCTGACACAAATCATGTTAATAATCAGCATGTTTATATGAATGCAGCCACAGCAAAAATTGCTTTAAAATCAGTGGGCCAGGGCACACAGAATAGTTATGAATAACTTACAGTTCTTTGACTTCAGTCAGGGGCTGGATTCACTCTTGGCTAACACTGACATTTTTCCATGACCAATGAATTAACAAACCCAAGCTTCAGCTTTTAGGAGCTTCAAGAAATAGGGAACTCCCTGATCAGAAATGTCCCCCAAAAACCAAGGAGAAAATTGAAGACAATGAAGTGTCTTTGCTCTTAAAAAGAGTGACGAACTCTGCATCATAGACTTCTTAAGAAGCTGCACTAGTAATAGAAATGTCCCTAAATAAGATGTCAGAAGTGCTGCTTTCTTATGATACCAGAATCTGTGTGGATGCCTATGCAGAGAAAAGAATTCCAATGAGAGCATGTTATAACATTCAGAAATGTATGGTGCATATGATGTGTAGGTTAGGGAGGCTTTAAAAAGAGGTTCTTCTTGGTTTATCCCTGAAATGCCTGTAGATCAGTTCTGTAAGCCTGAGTTCAGTGAGGAATAAGGAAGCTTGGGAGTAGATGGAGATTCACAGACATTTTATTTTTCATCTAGTCGCCACACTGGATTTTCCTCAATCCTATTCTGAGGATCCTATTGAAAGATCAATTATTAAATGTTCATAGGTGTTATTGTAAACACATTTAATGACTTTTACAAGAATCACTTTCTTTGATGAAGAAATTATCTTGGTTCTGTCCTGTCAGCACCCTCTTTCAGCTTTGCACTTAGCACAGAAAATATTAATTTTAATTTTAGAAATTTTAATTTTAAAGAGAATTTTAATTGTGCTTTAAGCAGCCTTTCTCTCCAGGATGAAAAAGCAGTGGTAGAAGACCTGTTGAGTATTCCCTTATACCCCCTCAGACTTAGTGGAAACTCTCCCACTGTTTTTTTTAAAACAAATTTCATCCTTCAGGTTGTGCTGGACTCTGTTGCTGCCTTAACTTGTAATTAAATACCGTGCAAGAACTGGGACTGGCAATACTGAATTTTTAGTTGACGTATCCTAGCGCGAAGGCTGTGTGGAAGCACTGCTAAAAGTGGGCCTGATTCTTTGACATGCCAAGTATCTGCACTTCAAAGGACTGTGTGGTGCTGATTTTCAAGGGTGCAACTTCTGTGACCTTATTTTCAGTAGTGTTAAGAATGTGTAATCTCCATGGAGATCTTAACCTCTCCTTTGATTTCTGCTCTGAGATACCCTAAGCAGGCTGCGATAACCAGAAAGTAGGCTCCTCCTCAGCACAACATTTAGGATTCAAATAATTCTGGGGGGATTCCTTTTTCTTCTGCTTCGATACCATGCCAGTCTGTAGGAGTTAAATAATTGTGACAATGAGGTTAATAACTGGGTGATCATTTTATGCTATAGTTTATGGATTATGATTAGGATTATGTTTGCTCTGATTTAGTGCAAATGCCTGATAGTGTGAAAACAATCAGGTTGGATCAGATACAGGTTTCTGGATTGTGCCTGTCTTTGCAATTTCTGAGTGCTCCTGCCATTTAATTGTGTAGTACAATAGTACACTGCTCCATACAAGGCAACGAGGCTGTTATTTTTACACTGAGAAGTTATTTTTTTGCTTCATAAAGCTTAATCTTTTTATGCCAGAAGATTGTAGCAAGCTATGAAAGTACAGAATTCAGCCCATGACTGTGAGTGCTTAGTGGTTTTTATTTTGCTCTGGAATTTAAAAGATAAATAGAAGATTTATTAGCATAGGATTTGGGGGTTTCCTGTGCCAAGCTCTTTGGAGCAAATAAAAAAAAATCTTCATTTACCATCAAACAAGCCTAGCAAAGTCTCCATGTGCCTAGTGGCAAGGCAGTCACATTATTCACTTCAGTGCTTGGGAGTGTTAGCCACATAAACTGTAACATCACAGTTCTGTTATGCGGGTCCCTGCAACGCTGACGGAGCGGCAGAAAGCCCATGCTGCCCCATTAGAGACTCCTTGGATTATTCTGTACAGTTTAATTCTGTTTACTCCATAACTCAGGAAATTGTGCCTGAGCTGGGGAAAGGGAGGGCGGCTGTGGAAGTGCCTAGCCGTGTGCCGTTACAGAAATCGACAATAATTAATAGCTTTTGTGAAAATACAGCTGTATAATGCAACTTCAGGAAAAAAAATGCCGCCTCAGTCTGCTTCTCAGAATGAAAGATTTGATTGTGAATTGGCTGGTTATTAAGAGTTTCAAGACTGTTTGCTCAAGTTACATTAAGGTGCTGAGCATCATTTATCCAGGGTAATGCTGGAATAATTGATTTAGAAAAAAATGAAAAGAGGTTGGATTGAGTACACACAGGACACATTACTTTTATAAGAAAGTAATCCAGTATGGTTACAGCCCTCCACCGAAAAGCAGTTCAGCCCCGAAGGGAAAGGGAAAATGTCTGGGGCATTTTTTGCCTCTGTTCTGTTGCAGTGTCAGATGCCCTGCTCGTGGTCGTGCTCTCGGACACCCGCAGGACTGGAATGTCCATAGGCTTCTGAAGGCACTGACTGTCCTTGGGCTGAGTAGTGATTGAAAAATAGCAAATCAAGAATAATAGTGCTGTAGCTTAGCTGGATGAAGACTGGGTGTCCTGAATCCTTCTGAGGGGCTCACTTGGCTGGGACAAGGGATGCAATGCACCAAGGAATGAAGCGAGTCACCACTGTGTTCATGTTGAGTCAGAGGTGTACATTATCCTCCTGGGAATGAAATGATGGTGGAATCAGGAAGAGATGAGTTCATAGTGGCAAAGGAGTAGAAAACCAGAAAACTGATGGGAAACCAGAGAGAGGGATCACTGTTGGGAAGGAAGAGGAGAATGAGGTGGGAAAGGGAGCAGTTCAGGGCTTCATTTCCTACCCACCAGCTGCTCTCAGCATGAGAAGAAATTAGAAACTATTTTCAGACTTTCTCCCTGCATTGGGGTACCTTCCTGTGTTGTTTCTATTTTTTTTTTTCCCAGAATAATGAATAGCATGGTTCATATACATGAAATATACTCTTCAAAATGTTTCTGAAGTCAACTTAGGACATTATACGAGCAAATATAATAATTTGGTGTAGTTTAGATATCAGAGAGAGGAAAGAGAAGACCTCCCAATTAAACAGAAGCTTTCATGAAAAAGAGCAGGGTTTCTTCCCATGGTCTTTGTTCTCCAAGGTTTAATGCAAAAAAAGTTAGGAATTTCAGGAAAAATTAAGAAGTCTCTTCTAGAGGGAATACTTGCTTTTATGGTCTGCACCACAGGATTTTTTAGAATAGTATTTAAAAACCTGTTTGCAGCTTTTGCTACTTTATTCAGGTCTTTGGCTTTTTATAATCAATAGATGTTACTCATGGAGTTCAGTCTATTTTATTGTGCAGTTGCATTGTCTGAACATTATGGATTTTCATTTAATAGAAATGTCATATATTTCAGTGCTTTATAGTATTAATATTTAAATTGTCAGTATACAGAAGTTTTTTATGTGTCTGAGAGACCATGTTAGACATTATTGCAGTGAGTGTAGTTATTCATTCTACAGGCATACCTAGAGGCAATTTCTAATTGCTAATTAAATTACTCATGGCACATTTCTGATTTTTAAGGTCAATTTATAAGAATCAAATACTTCAGATAATTTAGTCTTCCCCCTCTACTCAAAATTGGTACTTGTTATATTGTTTATCTGTGTTTTTCTTGGGAGCATGGCTGGAAGGAAGAGGGACCAGCTTTTCTGCACAGCAACAAAAGTTTTTTGAAATGCCTTTCTGGCTAGGACCCCTGAACTTAAATGAAGAATTATGAATAGTAGCAAGGGTTTCTTGTTGCAATTATTTGCAGTTGAATGAGAATGTGTATTTGTGAACTGACCATCAATCATTTTATTTGTGAATATTCAAAGAATTACTGAGTATTCATGAGGTTGTTTGACAGTCATGAACTAAAATATAAATAATTACATCTCAGATAGTTGCTATTTGCTGTACCATTTACAATCACAAGAAACAACACAATTGTTTGCTGTGCAGACAAACGGCAAGAAAAAGCTTATTATTATGGTCATCTAATGAAGTGTATAATATTTAT
>WAAG01030304.1:2905-39233 GCA_013390105.1 Tichodroma muraria
TTACTTCCACTTTTCAAGAATTCCACTGGAAAACAGTTAAAAGAGAGATATTACTTCCATTGTGCTGCTTCAAATACTTGCATGATGAACTTGCAGATCTCAAATATTTCTGATCCTTTACCATGACTGACCTTTATGCCACATGATGACAGATACCACAAAGTTTTCATCCACCTTCTGAATTGGTGTGGCTTCCTTTTCTAATTAAAAAAGGCTTCTCCCACTGTCATTTTATATGCAATATCATTATATATGAGAACAAAAGGCAGAGCTGATCATTTTCATGGGTTGGCAGGAGGCTACTTTGCATCATTCAAGTAGGCACTGTGAGGTTTTGATATTTACTGACAAAATAATTACAGGCTGTTGCAATAAAATACCCAGCATGACTAATGAAGACACCTCACTAGAGTACAGATATACCTGTACTTTCGGGAGAATGCTGATGATGTATCTTGATGTAAACATGATTAACAAACTTGTTAAATTAGGATGACAAGATGGGCTTTAACCAAACAGCTTAGAAAAATACTTGAGAAAAATGGTGAAAGAAGAAGATAAAGATGTGCGTATACAGAAATTCTCAAATTTTCTTTTCCCAGGACAAGGGAAGTTGTGTCCCAAGGGTTAACAAGGTTGGGACTGCAGAAATTGGTAACAGATTGCTAGTTGTTTCCTGTTCTGTTATCTCTATTGATAGCAATACAGGAATGTCCAATCACGCCTGTCTGGCTTCTGCTGAGTAAACCTGTGATTTCTTTCCAATGGTTTTTCAGTGATCCTTCCAGGAGATAAATCATCTCTAGAAGAGCAACTCAAGTTAAGTGGTTAAAGGAGCCAACACTACTCACTTTGATAAAGACAACACAAATAAAAAAGGTTTTATTCCCTTGAACAAAGTAGAAGCTATTCCATATAAACAAAACCCACAGAATTCAGAACTTCAAATCCATCTCCCCTTGAAGACCATAATGGTTCTAATCCTAATTGGATTACATACATAAAAAGCATTTCTGTCCCAGAGAAACTGCACAGTGGCCCTAAAATATCATTTGGTTTATCACCACAATAGAATACTTGAGATAAAAGGGAGATAATTTAATTTCTGTGTCATAAAGCTTGTGATCTACAACAAAAGCTTCAGGAAAAAAAAGAGGCCAAGATAGCCTAGAGGAAAGACCTAATTCTTTTCTTACTATTTTTATGGTGGTAATTACTGCAGCAGATAACTTTGAGAAGGGACTAGTGTGGAGCCTGTAACATTCAACCGCCTGCATATTCTGTGTCTTACAGAATATTAAGAACAAAGATGCAAACAGTAGCCAGCACTGAGAACTGAAACACCACAAGTAAAACTGACAGGACTCCAGCATCAGCAACACCAAGATATTGAAACCAAATGCCCACATCCTGGGGAACTTCAATGCTCATCTGAAATACCCTCTTTTTTACCATCATCACATCATCCTATATCACAGCTGTGCATGGCAGAAAGTAAGAGCTTTATTTTAGTGAATTGATCTTTCCACTGATCAGCAAATATTTGTTCCTTGTATTTACTTGTTCCGATTTAATCTCCTTAATTCAGAAGGTTATTGCTGTCAGCCACATTTACAGTGACGGTGAAAAAAGACGAGGAACAGGGCCCCAGTCTGTTATTCCCTGAGCCGCCACTTTCCCTTTAGCTGCAGAACAGGGGAAGAACCACAAACTAGCAGAAGACCCATAAGATCAAGGAGTGGCAGTCAGTTAGAGACGTGATGATTAGTACTTTAGAAACAGCTAAATGTGATGGTAAACAGGTTTTCACTAGACACTGTTCCAGAACCTGTATTTTATTGTTCAAAGGCCGGTGCCATTTCTTATGCTTGTCTCTTCCTTTACAAAATGAGGACCTTAACCAATCTGGCCTTTGAAGCCCCACTTTGATCCATCTACTGGAGTCATGTATTGAGTAGTCTTGACTTTTCTATGGATAGAACAAATACTTAGACAAAAAAAGAGACATTGTCATTTCATATACACCTTTTACATTCTTTAAAGTGTACAAAGCCATCCTTGTAAAAGGAAGATTCTTAGAAAACCAGCCTGTTTTACACATTACACTTCTCAATTCTACGTGGATAAAAAAGCTAGTTTCACCTTAGAAAAGACTGTACTGCAGTACAAAAGCTGGACAACCTGCCCAAACAGCAGGACAAACAGTGATGACAACAAGGGTGAAATGTTCAAAAGTACTCAGTGCTGAGCTCTTTTCTCACTACGCTCAGTGGGAGAGAAGTTAAATAAACATCAAATGCTCTCTGATTAATTCCACCTAGTGAGAAACCACCCACTGTTTTCACAGACTAGAATCTGGACCCAGAACCTGTACCTTGTCGACTGAAACATAACATGTACATATCTTCACTTTGTTTACAGTTCTCAGGACTGATGCCCCAGAAAAAATGATGCAAAGCCAAAGTGAGATCAATTAAGCAAAAGTAAACACATTAGACTGTTTTTCCACACTGACCTGAGAGGCACAAAAACAACATAAGCTTGAAGAATAACAAAAGTACTACTAATTTTCCTGGAAGAGTGTTTTGTTTTGTTTTCTGGAAGAAGAAACATCTATAAAGTAGCTTATTCCACAAAGCATGATCCAGTGAATTTCCAAGGGCAGGGAGTTTAGAGAGTTCAAAGCATATTCCCTTATCACAACTCCAATATGTCTGTTATATCTTACTTGGTTAAAGAGTTCTAGTCAGTACAGACTCTCAAGTAATGCTTCAGTCTTCTAAAATGTAAATGGAAAGGTTCAATAAAAAACAACTTATAATAAAACAACTCAAAAAAATACATTTAGATAAAATTAAATACCCACTAGTTTTGGGGTACTGTTGATGACCTCTTTTTTTTTTATATTTTCCCATGCTTTGAGTTTCTCAGGTCTCCTAACCTGACCAGTTTGATGTCAGCATTCCTTGTAAGAAAAAAACATAATCATCCCTGATCCCTTCCCTACACTGACATCAGGGGAGGTTTGGATGAAGAAAGGTGACACGATGTTCAGGATAAATGAACGGGAAAAACAATTTTAGAGCTTTCATGGTCAGGGTCTGCTTATTTGTGAAAAGCCTGACTCAGCAGTGACTTAACAAAAAGCAAGCCCCTATTGGGCGAGGAGAGGGAGAGGATCCCAGGGCTTGTCAGCTAGAGAGGTCAGCGGCAGGACCAGAGGGGAGGTCAACAGCCTGGCAGGCAGTGCCTGGGCACTGCGGCCAGTGAGGGCAGGCAGGGATGGCTAGCAAGGCACCAGTAGGGTATTTCTCTTGTCTACCCTGCTCTGGTCACTCCACAGACTTCAGCAGGACACCAGCACTGGGACAGGGATTACCACCACTGCTGCAGGCTAAGAGTTGGTGCAGACCAGCTTAAATGCAGTGAACCTTCTCACAAGCAGACTCGGAAAGAAGAGAGGACCTGCAAAAAGGCCAGACATCCCACTGCTTGTATAAAGGATAATGGTGAGCAAGGACAAACACTCTATGGAGCCTCAGTGACCCCTAACTGAGTGACCTCAGTGATTCCCTACCTCAGTCTAGTGGTTGCTCTTTCCAGCCTGACATGGGCTCAACTGTCCAGCCTGGGAGCACCTGCTCTTCTGAGCAGGGCCATGAGAGAAACATGTAGGTAACATAACCACCAAAAGCTGAAACAACCAGGGACTAGAGAGAGAAATGGCTAGGGAAGACCAGAGACACTTTTAAAGGGAAAACTAATAAAAATAAAAAATAAAAAAAAAAAATCAGAAAAAAAAGTGAGCACAGAAAAGTTATTTGATGGGACAAATAAAATAGATTCTTCAGGGAGAAGAAAGAGATCGCTAAATTATTCGCGCTATCAATTATCTTAGGCCAGTCTTCTGGCCCTGCCCAGACTGACAAGGCAGAGTAGGCTGTTTTCCTGTGCAATACAACTTCTCCTGCACTGCAAAGGACACTTCAAAAGCTGCCCTGACAAGATATAAATAATTAACTTAATCCATATTGTGCAAGCAACAGAGCAAAAGATTACAAAATCCATTTATGCAACTGAGACACGTTACATTGGGACACCCAGAGTATACCTCAGCAAGCTGATGGGCCTCTTCTACCTTTTATACATGAAATGGAAAACATGAAGAAAATTGATATAGCATAAGGTGAATTTGATTTAAAATGTGGAACTCCTACACTGGAAAAAAAGAAAAACATTTTGTAAATTACTCATTGACATTCTACCACACAGCATTACTAACATTGAACTTCAACAAAAAAGACAACACAACAATAGTTGCTTATTCTATTTACTCCATTGTAAGAACTAAAAAGGATACAAGATCTGACAATCTAGATAAACTAGGATAAATTAATGATACAACCTTTTTTTCCCCCTTCAATTTATGTTCTGGTAAGAAGATGACAGTTTTCCTGTAAGCTACCTATTTAAAAAAATTCTTCACAAATGATTTCAGCAAATTGTTTCTGATGTATTGATAATGCAAACCACTACAAGTGTTCCCCACAACACAAAAAGTTTCCAAACAGTTATGACTGACTAATTACAACTACAAAATCATAGAATTGTTTAGGTTGGAAAAGACTTCTAAGATCATCAAGTCCAACTGTTAACCCAGCACTGCCAAGTCCACCACTAAACCATTGCTTTGAGTGCCACATCCACAAATGTTTTAAATACCTCCAGGGATGGCAGACTCAACCACCTCCCTGGATAATCTGTCCCACGGCTTGACAACCCTTTCCATGAAAGAAATTCATCCAATCTAAACCTCCCTGGTGCAACTTGAGACCATTTCCTCCTGTCCAGTGTCAGGAAGAAAGGCTGACTCCTGCCTGGCTACAGCCTCTTCTTCAGGTAATCATCGAGAACAGTAAGGCTTCCCCTGAGCCGCCTTTTCTCCAGGCTGAGCCCCCCCAGCTCCCTCAGCTGCTCCTCATCAGGCTGGTGCTCCAGCCCCTTGCCCAGCTCCACTGCCCCTCTCTGGAGTCTCTCCAGCACCTCAGTGTGTTTCCCATAGTGAGGGGCCCAGAACTGGACACAGCACTAGAGGTGTGGCCTCACCTGTGCCAAGCACAGGGGGACAATCACTGCCCTGGTCCTGCTGGCCACACTACTGCTGAAACAGGCCAGGATGCCACTGGCCTTCTTGGCCACCTGGGCACGCTGCCAGCTCACATTCAGCCACTATTGACCAACAATCCCAGGTCCTTTTTCACTAGGCAACTTTCCAGCCACTCTGTCCCCAGCCTGTAGTGATGCCTGGGGTTGTTGTGACCCAAACGTAGGACTGGCACTTCACCTTATTGAATCTACACAGCTGGCCTCAGCCCATGATCCAGCCTGTCCAGATCCCTTTCCAGAGACTTCCTACCCCCCAGAAGATCAACAGTCCCACCCAGTTTGGTGTCACCTGCAAACCGGCTGAGGGTGCTCTCAATCCCCTCTTCCAGACCATTGATAAAGATATGAAACAAGGCTGGCCCCAGTGCTGAGCCCTGGGGAACACCACATGGGACTGGGCACCAGCTGGATTTAACTCCTTTCACCACCACTCTCTGGGCCAGGCCATCCTGACAGAATTTTTACCCATCACAGCCTTTCTCTCATCCGCTAAGAAGACTGAGACAACTCATGGACTATGTATGCTATTGAATCATTTGAATATCATCATACAATTGAGAGTATTCATTTCCTTGCCTGGAGAAAGCAAGCTCTTGTCACTCTTGCTTGGTGAGACTTTATAACCTTCTTCACTGATTCCCAATGAAAAATTCAATACCAAATTTAGCATTTCTCTTTTTTTAGCCTTTCCATGTTAAGTATGTATGAAGATCACTGCACACATCAGAGCTATTAAGCTATTGATCTGTTCATCCCACATCTCACATAGTATTTCAAATAAGCACCTTAGAGGTATAGAAGCGAGAGTTAGAATGATGATCTGGTTGCCAAGTTATGGCAATGCGTTGGAACTCTCTTTCCTCAAGGAAAAGGGGAACTCACTCCAGATGACACCTACTTAAACAGGACAAACCCCATACTTGGAAAAGCACAGGTAGACAACATTCTCTGAAATGACAATGCTCTGATGAAGAGGTACCAAGTGACTTATGAAGTTAAAAGAGGTCTAGAGCTTCTTTTCCCCTGAGATGTCAGAGGACACTTATTTGATGCCATATTCTGTATTTTAAGCCTTCTCTTAGGTAGCATGGCATTCAGCCTGAGCCAAGCAGTTCCACAAGAGGCAAACTGATTTTACAGCTCTCTTGGAGGCAGTGCTGCACTGACTGGAATGCACCTAAGTTCAACAGGAGACTTTCTGTATAAATATGTCCACAGATATATAACACCCAAGCAGGGGTTACAGTGTTCACACAGTCAGACACCTCATCTATGATTATGACCACGTATTTTGAGTTTCCCATTTAGCACCACAGAACTTCCAGGTGCAAGAAAGGAAAGGCTGGGATAGATGAATCTTAATATTTCCATTTTTTCATTCCTTCAGCTTTTAGTTTATCCCCTCCATAACAATTATCATAAGACCACGACTCTTACCACCTTCAGTTGAGCTTTTACTCAGAATCCCCTTTGTCTTCGATTCATACAGAATTGTGACTTCAAAAGTTCCTTTGAAGTATGTAAACAGAATAACTAGGTGTTGGGGGTTGGTTTTCTTTCTTACAGAATTTTCTCCCATACATTGCTAGGGAAACTAATTACTGGGTACTTAGGGGTACTCAAGAAAGACAAAGGAAATGGCCAAAAAAATCAAGAGAGAAGGTAGCAGCCGGGGCAGGGGCACTTCACTTCTGTTCTTCTCGCTGGAGAGAGCTGCTCTCTTGGAGGGGATAGCGAGGCTGTTGTTGCTCTCTGACTCTGCGGGGAGAGTTTCCACCGGCACCACCGGAGCCCAGCTCGGAGTGACCCAGCACCGTCTGTCCGTGTGTGCCCGGGAATTCGGATCCTGCTCTCTCCCTGCTTTTGCTGGAGCCGCGCTGCCGCGGTGCCCGCGCCCGCCGTTCCTTCGCTCCTGCTCTGGTTTCCCCAGGCCGTGTCCCGCACCCCCTGCTGCTGCCGGGACCTTCCCACAGCTCCAGCTGCGGCCGCCGAGCTCCTGACACATCCCGTGCCGTGACACCCTGGGCTTTCTGCTCACCCCGGCCGCCTGTGACAGTGACTGCACCAAAAGAGGTGCCTGTGGTAAAAAGACTCACTGCGCCCTGATTCTCTTTTGTTGTTAACACCACAGTTATTGTTGTTATTTTGTTTATCTTGTTATATGCAGTATATGCAGTAGTTATATGCAGTAGTAAAGAACTGTTATTCCCATCCCCTTACATTTTTTGCCTGAGAGTCCTTCTCAATTTCGGGATTGTAACAATTCGGAGGGGGAGGGCTTGCATTCTCCATTCCCAGAAAGGGGCTCCTGTTGTCCCTGGCAGGTACCTGTCTTCCAAACTAAGACACTAGGTTTTGACAGTGACTCCCCTGAAGGAATTTCTTGAATTGATCTGACTACAATATCTATGCCAAAATCTTGAGTATCTCCACTGAAAACCCAAATTGATTCAGGACTCGTGCCAAGTGTTTCAGACTCTTCAGCCCATGTCTGAGTGCAGAAGCAATGCTAGACTGCAGAATCACACTCCACAGTGGATCATTGCTGCCTCAACTTCTGACTATGCTGCCCACAGAACGGTGATTACCCCTCTGATACAGGTTGTTTGTCTGGAAAGGTGATGACATACTTCCTTCCTTATATTTGTCCCCTGTTCACTTGCACACCTTTGCTCTGCAGCTTAATAACTCAGGCTAGGTTACTGCTCCCTTCATACAGTCTGCCTGACACTGCTTGAATGTCTTTCTCTCATTTAATTTGCTTCTCCTGGGCTGTGTTTCCCATGGACAATGTTAAACAGAGCAATGTCCTCTATTTGACTTTTTCAAACTTGTGTTCCATAAGGTGCTGCGGCTTGTTTTTTTGGCTGGTGCATCTCACTGTTCACATTTTACCAACAAAAATTTCCTTTCCCTTTTGATTACTGCTGGGCATTCTTAAGGCAGTGTAACAGCAGCCAAAACCTGCCCAGATAGGCTAAAAACATGGTGCAAGCACATGTATTCAGGTCTGTTGTGAACATACAAAAAGCACACACTATTTAAAAAAAAATGACTGCAGAAGCAGCTCTTTGATCAGCATGTTTAAACAGCAAGAATTTAGACACCTAAGTACTTGAGTAACCAGATACTTACATTTAATATCTTATTCAGACATCTGATTCTGCTGTTTTCCTCCTGCTTCTATGACACTGAGTTCTCCTTAGGAAATGTTTCAGACTGCATTCAGTTGAATTAACTTCCATTCTTTTATTGTCAGCTGGTTCCTCTTCCATGAAAGAAATCAAACATTTTTTGAAATAAGAAGTGTCCCTAACGCACACAGGATTTTGACAGATTCTCTGCACTTTTTTTCCTCAGCTGGTATCTTTAGTTTCCTCATTCCAAGTATAACTAGCATCTTCCATTTGGTGCAAAGTGAACCTTTAACATGTTATCTGTTCAGCACTTCTCCATTGCTCATACTTTGATTAGTCCACTGTTTTCCTCTCATGGTTCTTAGTCTTCAGCATCCGGAAAAAAACTGTAAGCCCTCCCTCATATCTGTGTTTTTAACCCCAGTTAAAGTCTTTCTGTTGCCAGTACTTTTTCCCATAACAAATCAAGTTACAGCCCCCAGTCAGCTTTTCTGACTCACCCAAGCATTCCTCACCTAGGCTTTTATGCTCAGCTTAAAGGACTTACCTGACCAACTCCAACCTTAATATCTGACCCCTGTAGTATTTCCTAAGAACTGGCCAAGAACATGATCATCAGGATGAAGAATCCACAGGCATGTCCATCAGGCAGAGTATCACCAGGCCCCAATTAGACTTGGTCCATTGAATCAAAGACTGGATTCATTATCCTTCTTGACTTCCTTGAGAGAGAAGGCAGCAGACCTCCATCCTTGGCTATGTAGGTCCTCTGCACCTCCTATTTCTGGTCTCAGCGTAGAGGAGACTCGGTTGCAGAAAAGCACATCATCTGCCTACAGGGATAATCAGTGGCTCCTTGGTGTGGACAAGTGGGTTCTCCTTGCAGCTGTGGTCCTGCATTCCAGGATCAAGCCAGCTGGCTTCCTCCAGCCTGAGTGTCCTGCAGGTGGCAACCATGTATGGCCACTTTTGCAATTCAGTCACCTCTTACAGTAGCTGTAGCAACTGGCATGTTTCACCTTGTGCGGTACCTCTTATCTGGCACCCTTTAACAAAAGCACCAGAACTACATTCCCAACAAGTCAGGACCAAAACCAAGGTGGAGAACTCCAGAGATACAGACAGAAGCAAAATTAGCTGTGGAGACAAAAAGCCTTTTTCCCCCTGGGGAGGTAGAAAACAGAGAGGCCCCTGCTGTCCTTCCTCACCTGAGGAAGAGAGATGGTCTCTGCCAAACAAACAATGGTCAGCTTTGGTTTCCTTGCCACCCTAGATCCTCTTAGTAGTCTAAAGAAAAAAAAGCCCACAGTCCAAAAAATTTTACTAGTTTTCTATTTGTTAGGGCAAGCAGCTTATTGACAATAAGCTTTTCAGGCCTAAAACAGCTTAAGGCCTAAAACAGCCAAAACTGCTGCTAAGGCAGCAGACCATAAATGAGCTTCTTGCTTTCTATACAGATTTAATTTCATGAACTCTATGCCTGAGGTCACTCCTCTGCTAGACAGGTAACCCCAAAATGAAGCATCCATACCTGTTTTGCCAGCCTCTGCAACTTTTCAAATATGCATACAAATGGAGAGGAGAAAATCAGAGCTAGCTGTGATTTCTCTAGCCCCAGACAATTTCTTCTAATAAAGCACACCTTTGCCAGTTACAGCTTCCCCTTGTGTCCCAGCCCACACCATGAAATGCTTCAGTTAAACCAGTGCAGTGGGTACCCAAAGGGCACAGGGATCTCTTCTTGATAGAATGTTTGGACACCTCCCCTCTGTGTATCTCTAGTTGGCCGTAAGTTTTTCTGCCTCACCTATTTCCCTCTCCTCCAAGCAGGGGCCCCATGCTGTTGAGGAGTGAGGCAGCACCTCCAACCCTCCACAACCACCACTGCAAGGAATGTGTGTGAGGTTTGTGGATTGCCAGCAGGGCCCAGGTCCAGTACTGATGGGGAGATCGAGTCTCAATGAGCCACGCTGGCTACCTGGCTGGAGTGTCACCTCAACATCCACTGGAACAGAGTGAAAGATGCCACAAAGCTTAACTGGAGATGCAAGGGGAATTTGGAAACAGCACATTCCTCTTTCAAAGTAAATTATGCAATCCCACAATGACAAAACCTATCTGGGAAGCAGACATGGCAGAGGAACTGTAAAGTCAGATGTGGGATCCTACATGTCACAGACCAATCCTTCAAAGTGTATACCAGAAACAAATCAAATAAGACTTCTGCTCTGACTCACTCATATAATAGGATGCCTCAAATGACTCAATGGTATACTGTCAAATGTGTCATTCTGGAAAGTTTGTACAATTATTCATAATTACCCAGGAACTGTTTATAATTTGGCAAACCAAAGGAGACATCCCATTCACAGCATAATCCTTTTGTATCTTCCAAGTGCGGATTTGAAATTAATAGGATAAGAACAGTAAACTTAAAGCCACCTTACTGGAACCCAATTTACCTATCAGATACAGGCCAAAACTTACACCTTACAGATGAAAGAATATATACAAGAATATTGACATTTTGCCAAAGAAAACATTGCAGGGAAAAATTCTTTGCCAAAAAGAATTGCAGAATTACCAAGAACCAAAAGGCTTCTGTGCATTTATTTATACTCCTATACCTCAGATGTAGCTGACACATATAAGCCAACTACAGCAGAGACTTCAAAGCTATACCTGTACACAGCTGTTAGAATGGGATCAACACAAAGGAACTGTCAGAGCACTATGAAGGGCAGTTTCGGTCAACTGAACTGCTTCCTGAAAGAAAATCCTAAAACTCCACATACAGAAACCCTTTTCTTCAAACCACCAATTGCTGCTTTCAGTTGGGTCTTTGTAAGGTATACATCCTCAAGAGAATTATGAAGTTGGCCTTATGCATCCTGTATCTTTCCAATTAAACTTCCAAAGTTGATTATTAAAGTCATAATTCAAATCAGAAATTTTAAAACTTCAGTGTGAATATTAATGATTTGAGAAGAGCCTGTAGGAAACAGCAGAATTCCTTTAAGTCTACTTTACCCGAAGTTAAAGGTTGATTTGATTGGATCTATGCTTTACAAACATTAATGAATACATTAATTCATTTTTGCACATTACTAGTGCTGGGCCACGTATTTTTCTGTGCAGTAACTTCATGTGTCTATGCTACAAAGAGCCAAAATAATTTATGATCATTAAGAAGCATTGGCACAACACCCTGCAATATGGCTACATGGAGTTTTACACACAGAACAAGCTGAGTCACTAAAAGAACTGCTTAGATCGTACAGTGAATCAGAAGTAGCACAGGAAAAAAGACAATAAATCCACATATATATTCCTGCAAATATATTCCTGCAGTGTCTTGACCAAGCCCCTTTTAAGTGACTAAATCATCCAACTAACTCTGTTGCTTCAAAATATTTCTTAAAAATAATTTGCTGGAATTGATATTACAGTTTTTTACCCAGTAATGATGGGCTTGATCTTGATTTTCATTTACTCTGGATTCTTATAAGAAAAATCCAGATTCCTTCTTAAATTATTAATAAACAGTAAATGCAATACTTCAGAGCAAAATTAAGAATGTTCCCACCTGCTTCTGGGGCATGGCGGGCAGGGAAGAAGAGTTTTCCACCAGATTCTCTCAGCTGATCCAGCAACAGACCACAGAAGAAATCACTGATTAGATCTAGAGCTTTTTACTCTCCTTTTGCCTGCAAGTTCCTCCTCTTTCTCAATAATTACCTTGTTCAGGTGTTACCCAAGATCATCTAGTATTTTTGGTTATGGCTCTACCTTCCCACATATCAGTATGTCCACTTGCTCTGGCATTTTTAGAGTAGAATATAGCTGTTACCTTTAGAGCCCTCCTCAGAGGAGCACCTGGCATGCACAAAGTCAGTGGAAAGAGACTCTCCAGTCTTATCCTATCCCACACGTGCTCGAGACACAATGAACATCCTCCCAAAATAAACACTGCCATCCAGGAAGAATCGTCCTGCACAAACAAATCCAGTCCGTGTATCAGTTCAAATGCTCCCATCACATGTGCTTAGACTCCTTTTGAAGGTTTAATTTTGGACTATTAGAAATGTCCAATCAAAAACTGCAAAAGCTTAGTGTCCTTTATCAAGGAGTGAGCAGTTATGCAGATTGCTCCAGGAACTACCAATTGCACAAGTTTTGTAGGGTATTATTTGTCATTTTATCTTGCCAAATTATTTGCATAATAGTGGAGATGGTTAAATTTCTTCTACAGTTTGATGGGCCAGTGCTAACTTGCCTCTGGCTCAAAGACAAAACATGGAATAAAGTGAAAACCAAAGCATTTGTAAAAATCAGTATCTTGTACTTAATTAAGATGCTAATATTTCACTTTAAATTTTGCTATTTTACCAATTCATCTAAGATAACTAGAGTCCTTACCTAAAGTTAAACCTGCTCTACTGCAGTTAAATTTTGCCTTTAATTTTCCAGTCTTTGGAAATTCTGCCCCTTGATGTTTCTTTTAAACAGGGAACATGTCTAACCCAAAGTGTTCTTCATTAATTTACACCAATTAAGAATCTGAAAAGATTTGCTGCTGCTGGAAAGAGAGTGCCTATTCTTGCTACTCCTTCTAGGTTTATAGCAGTGATGGACTTCTCCTGTTTATTCAGTTTAATGGTGATAAAAAACAGCAAGATTATGCAATTAGCAAGATACTTGCTAAGATTTTGTTTGAATTTTAACACTCAGAAGTTCTACATAAAGCTTTGTGGTTCTAGGTTGGACAATTAATAAAACCTTGGTCTTTGTGGTTAGGCCCAACATTTATTCTCCCCCTGGTGATAACAAGTTTGACACCCTTAAGTTTGCTTATCCTGGTAATGATGTAATCAATTCGTGCTTGCTCTGGACTGAGTACCATGAGAATTTGTGCCTGAAGTTCAGCCTACAGATGATACTTGATTCCCCAGTTATAATGAGGACAATTACTAGTGGCATTACTAGTGGCAATCACAGTTGCCTTACCTTATGCCCTCAGGGCAGAGCTTGCTAGGAAAAGCATTATCACCTAGTTTAGTATTCCTTACAACACTTAATTTAGCCATGTCTGAGGACATATGCATATGCCCTCCTTTTTTGGAAAGCATTATATATGTTTCTCATATCAGTGATAAAGGAAAGGGAAAAAGCACACAATGCCCTTCAAAAGAAAATGAAACTGATGTTGAATATCTTCCTACTGCTCACAGTCTTGGATTGTTTCATGACGGAAGTGTATTCCGCCACGCAGAGTTTTTCAAACCTTCAAGTCACACCTTCCTGCAAGTTCAAGTGTCACACCTACAATTTCCTGGACACACTCATCTAGTTTTGAGACAGGCATTCCCTGAAAAAGTGGTTCTTATCATTTCTAAAGTGAATATCTATGATCTGATGGAAGCTGTGGGAAGTAGCACGTGTGGGTATTTACCCATGCTAAACACTGCCTGAATTCTCTCTTGGGACTTTTAATCTCCTGTCTCAAAGACAATGTGACTATCTTTTAAAAGCTGTTTATACAACTGTTTTGTTCTACTCTTTGCTTCCCATTTCATAAACTTTGCAACACCAAAATATGTTCAAGCACATCTTTACCGTTGTAACATTACAGATTTTCTTCACTAAGGTACTTAGCTCCTGCAGCCTTACTGGAAATGTCAGGGAAGCACATCCCTGCACCCATCACCCATCCCTGTCACCCATCCATGCTGATGATGCAAGTTGTGCTCTCTGCAAAGGCACCTATTTGCAGTACTCTGGAATTTCCTTCCCAAACCCAAGTTCTCCTAAATTCCAACTTACTTGTTCCAGGAAATTCAGCTAAGCCCAAGGCAAGGACTTAGACATCTCTCTGATGCTCATCTATGGGATGCAGTGAACATCTGGCCCATATTCACTGCAGAGGCAGTGCTAATGCTTTTTGGCCAGTGCAAATCAGCAGCTCACATGCATGAAAAGCTTTCCTGACAAAAACTGCTCTGTGCAGCCTCTAGTACAAGAGGCCAGGCTTCCACCACACATGTTGCTGCACGGGTGGAGCCAGGGGACAGTGTGCCCAGTTTCAGACTATACCAGAAAAACAAGATCGTATCTTGAATTTATTCTACTCTGATCACACCTCTTTCAGATTCTCTTGCTAGATATCCTAAAGAATGCATACGTAGAATGTGCAGACTTATACTACCCACTCACCCTAAAAGCTTTGCTTTCCAACTTGTTGAGGCAGCACTTTTGCCCCTTATAGCTAAGATCAAAGATCTTAAGAATGTCCTGTAGTTCTTGGATACTCTGCTGTTTCAGGCACCTCTTCCCCCTTCAGTTTAAGAAGCTCAGGCAAGTCAGACCACAGAATTGCTAACGAAGTTGTGAGCTTAAGGCCTTTTTTGGGGGGGGGAACCTGTGGGGTTTTTTGTTCTGTTTTTTAATTAAACCAATCAAAAAGATCATTCCTCTTATTTCCCAACATTACTTCAGCCCATTCACTACTTTTCCAGGCAGGTAAGTGCAGCTGCATCTCTAACTGTGAAATCTGATCAGATAATATGTAAAAGTACCTGCAATGAAGGTGTAGGTTTCATGACATGCAGCTCCTCAGACATGTTAGCATTTTTAGAAGACAATTAGTAATAGCAGCCAGACACTTTGACCTAGCAGGATGTAGAACCAGAATTAAACTGAGCAGATTGCCAAAAGACTTCCTAATTAACTTCCTCTGGGACTAGTCTATCAGTAGGATGTAGTTTGAAGCAATTATGCGTAGGAGATTTTTATAACTTCACAGTTGCATTTCCTAAACGTTTCACACACATACAGAACCTTGGGGATGAGTTTGCACTGTGTTACTTACACCAGCCCATCATAAAGGCATATCCTACAACTGCATTTTTGTAGGCAGATGGAATATGACATTAATATTAAAATCACTAACTCATATTTTAATGAGCTTTGCAGAGTATCCACAGAAGTTATACCTGGGCAATGTATCAGGCAGCTTTTCCTCAGCTGAACTCAGCAAGAAAAGGTTAAAAAAGTTCACGTGCTATTACAAAGGAGGACAGCTATCAGGGCTCCTCTGTACTCACTGAGTAATCTGATGCATTACAATACTGCTAATTGCCCCAGACACTCTTCTATTCCCACAGAAATAAAGAAAAACTTCACTAATGATCTTTGGAGGTTGCAGGCTGGGGCTTTCACTTTTCCTGGAAGCTTTGTGCTCTCATTCACAAAGGGAAACTAATAGACTTTCTTACTCTAGCGCCTAAAGGAGACTCCTAGTTGCTAACTGCCCTTTGATCGCAGTGAGAAGCATGCGCTGAATAAGAGAGAGAAAAGTTACATCATGGGCAGATTAATTCAATGAAACCAGGAGTGCCTTTTGAAGACAGCAGATATTAACTATTAGCAAATCTCTCCTACTTCAGTATCTATGTGGTCTGTCCTTTCAAATCTCCTGTACTCACCAGTGGCTGCCAGAGCTGCCCAACAGGCAGGAGGGGACCAGCAGTTCTGACCACAGCCAGGGCTGCCAAACTTCTGGCAGTGCTCAGGCAGGTACTCCAAGCATCCAGGGCCAGAGACGACCATCCACAGAGGAAGAGGCTTTCCTCCTGCTTACAGGTGCAGCAGCCCAGGACTGTTTGCTGAGGCCAGGCCAGGGAAGTTACAGAGCACTCCCTTATCAGTCTCCCTTCATTTGTCTTAAAACCCCTTTGTGTAGTCTCAAGCACTTGAACCTCATTTATGGTAAGGTCACACCAAGCAGGCCGCCAGCAAGACAGAGTCCCCTGGACCTGCACCCTGAGCACAGGGAGGGCATGTACCACCTCAAACTGCTCTGCCCATCCCTCTGAAAGGCCAGGACATGAGGCACCTGCCTCGTTACAGACAGGGCTGCTCCACGCAGGGGAACACACAGATCCCTCTGACAGGGCCAGCTCCTCAACACTAGCAGGAGCCCAACCTGGCAGGATTCCCAAGAAGGATCCTATGGACACACCTCATCCCTGCAGCAGGGAGGCAGCCCACACTGGGAGGAAGCTGGTGGGAACCACTGGGCTGGCTCTTCAAGCCAGCACTGCCTCCAGCACCCCCTCTAGAGCCCTGCTTCCAGGACATTCCAGTGCAGAGGCGACAGAAGGCTGCAGAGCTCCAGGTGACAAACACCCTGACGGCATGGCTGTCACTCTCACCCTGCTCCCAACAGCGACAGCTGGACATCCTGGCCCCATTGCAGGGGGGCCACACTGCCCAAAGTGCTGCAGCAATGCCTGCACCTGAAACAGTGGGGCCCAGCCCAGGGTCAGAGCGAGCACTGATCTACTGATGCACCACTCAAAATGTACCAGAGATTTTTGCTTGCTTTAAAATGGGGGCAGATGAGCACACAGAGACTCTAGCCTGCTGGCGGCACGCAGCTGTTCTGCCTACCACCATCAGAAGACTCTGGGCAAGCACTCAGGACCTGTGGTGGCCACAGCACTCCAGAAGCCAAGGAGTTTCAGGGGCTGCTCAGATCACCAGTAGAGCCATCCCAGCTGAGGTTAAATACAGCTCTGCCCACCAAGACTTGGAGATACCAGAACAACTATAGGTGAAGCCACCAACCAGCCTTCCTCCTCCCTTTCCTCTGCATTTATTATCTATTCAGTTTATTACTAACGCAGCCCATCTGTGGCAAGGCCCCCCCAAAATATACCACTGAAGATAAAAAGCCTTATTTAACCTCCTCTCTCCCTATCATTCTCTACTATTTTTTTATTTTTAATATGAGTGCTTTGCCTCAGCTCTGATTCCAGCACTTTGTTGGTCAGCAGCTAAAGTGCTCACTTTGTCTGCTGTTCCTGCCATTGCTCCACAGCCCCACACCAAAGGACCAGCAAAAATGTCTCTGATCCTTTTCCCCCTTCTCCCAAGGTCAGAGAGAATAAATGTTAATGCCAAGACTTGGGAAGACAGTCACGGCATATGTTGGGAGGCAGGGAAGGGGCAGACATTAAACCTGAACTGCCCCATAAGCCCCCAATAGGCATTGAATCCTGATGGGAGTCTTAGCCAAAGAAAAAGCTTTTCCGATGGCAGAAATTTATCATTCCTCTGTTTTCCCATATGAAGGATCACACAGCTATGCCTTGCATTTAAACACACATGCTTCCAGGGGATCATTTACTCTTTCAAACATGACAGCTCAGCTCATTTGGGAAGCACTGGTCTGACCCCACAAGCTGGGTACACACTGCACTCCTGCCATAAACTGGGTGAGCAGCTTTAGGCAAAGCACAGCAATTCAAAGAGCCATCACTGCCACAGAGGTTGTTTAACCTTCCCTGCAGAAAGAAGGGAACCTGTGTAAACTGTCATTAGGATGGTGCATCATTCCAATGCATTATTCATATCACATCAATACGTTCCAATAAATTCATCATAAGCTCCTCCATTCTCTAAATACATAGACCCAGTCCTAAATACCTGAAATTCAAGTAGGCAAGACAGAAAAAGAGTGTGAAAATGAGGTATAAGAAATTAAATTATTTTCCCAAGGTCACTCAAGAGGCCTGTGGCAAGCTGAAGAACAAAACCTGAGTCTGCATCTAGTTGTTAAATACAGTGGCCTCATTCCCTCATCTCTAGTCAGTACACCTGAGGTGCTTTTTGCCTACTGCCCTCCGTCTCCTTAGTGTTCCCTCTTCTGATTTTTAATTCCTGGCCCATGCCACATTTGGCAGATGCTACCCACACATCACAAGCCTAGGAGCTGTTATGTTATTATAGTTATCCATTTCATTAAGGGTTTGTGTCTCTGTCTTCCCTGTTTTGCCTTGTCATGTTCTCCACTGGTGTTTTTGAATTGTTTTTACAGGCTGCAACCCTGTTCAAACCCAGGGCATGATTTACTGGGATTTGGATGAAGTAAGAACAACAGTGCTGCGTCACAGACGTGATCTCATCTGCCACCACACAAAGAAGTCTCCTCAGAAACCCTGTAAAGTAACTGATGTCAGAGTTTCCCAGACCTACTGCTTGTGAAACTGTAAGAGTTCCTTTACTAGGCCATAACAGCAGAATGAGCTGTATAATGGGCAAGAAAAATTACTGTGTCCTGTCCAGCCTTGGGGTAACCTTTAAACACTCTTTATGACAGTGCAGTTTTTATTAGTTGCTGTACTCCACTGCTAAAATGCTACCAAGAAATTAAGCAATCTATGTATTTGATTGTGTCCAATAAAATACCTTTTATTTTCTTCAGTGTAGCTATTAAAAAGCCCCTGCATTAAAAACATTCCTATTTACAAAACCATAATATTTTTATTTTTTCCCTAGCTATCAAATATCATTGGATGGGCTCTTCTGAGTAAGAGGGCAGTTTCTACATATCCAACTCATGAAAATTCCAGAGGAACTCTCAGATTCAGGGATTCTCTCTGAACCCTGAGTGAGCTGAGGACACCAGCCCACAAAGGCACAAGGCACCCACAAAGCCTCTTTGAGGACAGAAGGTGTTTGTTAACACTAAGGCTTCAGTAACCTATTTTATAGCCATACTCTGGGACAAGGAGATGTTTTGCCAGTAGGTAGCCACCTCGAGGTTCAAATCAGGTTAATGTAAACTGCAAACAAATATGTTTGTAATGTACTAAAAAAAAGAAAAGAAACAAAACCACCAAAACAAAAACAATAACAAAAAACATCCAGAGACAAATACTTACAAAAGGTGAGGAAATTAAAGGAAAAAAATGATAATGTATTTGCACCAAGGTTAAATTCTCAAAATACATTTTCCTTGACACATCTGAACTTCGGAACTATTTTGAATCTTTTCCTTATACACATACAGAATATTAGTTAATATGTGAGGGACCTTGACAGATTAAATTCCCTTCTGTCTCTTATCTCTCTTTCTCAACAAGATTTAAATATTTCAAACTGACACCAGCGATAGCCTTGATAATTTCTAAATAACCAAGGTAGGGAGAAAACATATATTTTTAATAAATAACAGTTAAAATCACGACTCTCTCTAAGAGTGTGCATTGTGGTTCAAAGCCTTTTTGTCTCTAAACTATGCATTTTATATCAAATTGTCCATAAAGCACCTACATTACTGGCATATAAAGAAAATTTAAGTCAATAAGTTTTTAACACATTCTTTCTCAAGACTTGCCAGAAAAATAACTGACCCTTTTAGCATCTATATGTGAAAGATTCAATACTACCAACAGAGTCATAAATCTTCATTATTTTAGGCAAATATTTCAGGCTCAAATTTCCTCTGCTCATGCTTCTGCAAATCTAAAGTAGTTTAATATGTCATATTGGCAGCTTCTTCTAAAAGAAGAAAAAAGATGAGACTCTGCTTATCATGAGGTGACAGGAAAGAATTCTGCATATATCTCGATCCATTAATTATCTTGATCTGTTAAAATATTGTGGGGTTTTTTTTCCTGGGATGCCTTTTCATTTCTCAACATATAACAAGCTATGTCATGAAAGTCTACTTGAATTCAGAGAATTCATGCAGCCTTGGGCTTAGATTCTCTTTTACTTTAATTATCTTCTATGCTGCATTCAAAAATATCGTAAATTTTTAGGAGTATTTTCAGCATTATGTCCCTTATGTCTTCCCCAATATGTGTGTGCAGGACTAACTACTTAGTTAGAATAGCTGATTCCAGAGACTTGTGCTGTCCCAAGATACAAAGTGATGGCATAATCAGGCAACATGCAATGTGACAGAAGTGAGGATTAAAATTACATCAGGCTCAGAGGAAGAAACTATATGCACCACTCAGCCTCATAACTATTTCCAATTCCTGTCAGGCTCCCTGAGTGAAAACATGGCAACATATGCCACAGGTTCTCTGTAGTGAGAGATAATCTCCAACACTGCAATAAGGGACAAACATCTCTGGCTGCTGCAGGAACTGTGACACTAGTTCCTCAGTGTATTTTCCTTAAACTTCATAATAATATCACCATCTAATACAGAATACTTGTAAATAAGGCAATCTACAGGCAGGCCTTCCATCTAATACAGAATACTTGTAAATAAGGCAATCTACAGGCAGGCCTTCCTATTTAGCAATTCTGGGTGACAGGAAAAGATTTCCTTAGGTTAGGTGGCAAGGATTTACACAGTTACTTCACTAGGGTAATGAATGCATGCTCTGAGAGAGCTAGACTTTTTTTTTTTAATAAGCAAGGTTAATAGAACTCCTTATTTTTTAATATATGCAGAGCATCTACCTCAGTTGCTTGTGCATTTGTCAACCAAACCTGCTGGGCTGCAAATATCCATACTAGGTTAAAAATCATTAGCCTTAGTACCCATATATTTGGAAATGTTCGATCAAAACTATCCGTCCATTTCTAAAATGAATCTAAGGGTTGGCTTTGATGTTAAAAAATGACAGTGCTGATAGCTGTTTTCTTCAGAGGGGCGGGGGACAGCTGGTTTTGACTTTTACTAGAGGAAAGCTAAAGAAGAATATTCTATGAAGAGGAGAGTCTAAATCTGATCTGGAGCTGGTGTTCACCAGAAAATCTGCCCCTGTTTGCACAAAATACAAAGCCTTTGAGTGACAGCAATCTGTTCATCTTCAGGACAGTAGCTTAACGGCTTCATCTAATGGCTGGAATTTCCTCCTGATTGTGCATTCACACAATTGCTCTGCCTGCTGAGGCTGTGCCACCCTACAGAGCAACTGCTCATGCCTGAATCTCACAGATCCTTTGTGTTACTGTCCTCTGTGCTTATATACCATCCTCAAAAACTCACAGCCCAGGCCTCCATGTGGCAGAAGTAAATTTTCTGTGTTTTCCATGTGCTACCTCCCTGCTTGCAGCGTTTCCAGACCTGAGTGGTGAGAGGGCAAGGGAAAGCAAGGTGGCAGTTTGTCTGTCCCTCCAGCTGATAGTCAGCATGGAAAAGGAATGTATCTTATTCTACAGCAGGACCTGAATCGAGAACATGGGAAATAAAGCCTGGGATGTTAACTGGGAAAAAGAGCCTGGGCAACATAGTCTGGGATGGAGGTGGCAAAGAGTCTTTGACATCCATGGAGAATAATGGGAATTAGAGAGGTAGCAAAGGACAAAGGGTAGGAAGGAAGGTAGGTTAAAGAGAGAAAGACAGAGCGGAACTAACTGATACTATGGATATTATGTCTGGGAACCACAGAGATGGAAGGTAATTGACAAGAAAATTAATGGATAAATCTACATCCACAAGAATATTCCCCTCCAAAGCCTGGGATGGCAAGCAACACCTCATGGCTTCCCCACTGTCAGAGACTACCAATGGAACCTACTTGAAACGAGTCCTGATCCCTGATCTGCGAAAGCCATTAAAGCCTCTTCCTGGGGAAGACTTACTCTGTCCACTCAGCCTGACTGTGGCTTCAAACAGCAAATTTTAAAACAAGCCAAAAATACGAAAGGAACATTTTTCACATGGCAGAATCAATCACCCCAAAGCGATTCCAAAACCTGCAGAAGAGCTCAACCAAAGCAGCACAGAGCAAACAAAGGCACACTATTTCAGCTGTCTTTAGCTAGCGAGACCAAAAGGCTGATGGCATGCATGGGTGTGAAAACAAACTGCTCACACTGAAGGTATTGTTGCCACTCACTCAGGAGTCACAGCAAGTCACAGTGGTGTTTTTGCAGCCTCCCACTGTTAAAACATAGGAGCATTTACCTGGGTCAGCCTCTGGTATCCAAAGCTTGCTGTGCTTTAGCTGTTGCACAACCAACCAGCTCTGTAGGCTGTGCGGTTCACGTACTGCCAGTCGCTTCATCTACACAGAGCAACTCTGCTGCTCATTGCAGTGGGAAGTTTTAAGAAAGGACAAACACGGGATTATCACTCAGAAATTACTGGCTTCTTTCTCTGTGCTCAGAGCCGTGCCCAAGGCCACCCATACAGCCATAGATGGGGTGAGCTAGGGTTGCAGGAAGGAGACTTTTGTTTCCAACCCCACACTCAGTTTCTCAAACTCTCTGGCAACTCTGCTGGATATAGAGGTGAAACTGGTGCAGGTTTTCCCCAGATGGCACCGTGGGCATTCCCCAAGATGAACTGACAGCAAGAGAAGCCCCCACATACTTTGATCCTTTCCTCTAACAATGACTAGATAACAAATCTACAACTGGACATCCTGGCCACAGACATACTGGGAGAGGCTTAGGGCAGTCCCATTGAGGTCAGAAGGTTCCCCCAAATCTGTTCCTGCAGAAGAGGGTGCACTGCCATGGGCTGTGTCTCATTTGCCTGCTAGTCAGTGGGGGCCACAAGAAAAGCTTTGACATCTCAGAGCACTAACAAGGAAAGTGAATGTTCTCTCAACCCCACAAGGTGGCAGGAGACGTTCAAAAATCCCCCCTTGGTCGGCTGGAAGAGCTTTTCTGACTTTTATAGCTGTCTAACAACTCCTGTGAGAAGCTAAATGAAAACCTATTTTTTAATAAGACTAGAGAAGCTTGACAAACTCATATCAGCGAGTGTTCACAGATTGCTTAGGAGCAGTGGGATGTTATACCAGTGACTTGGCAGTACTGACAGACCCATGTGAGGAAGTGTTTCATGTGGGAATAATCTCCAGAATTTGCTTTCTTGTAATGAGTAAAAAAGAAAAGAAGAGAGAGAGAGAGAGAGAGAGAGAGAGAGAGAGAGAAAGAGAGAGGGAATGAGCAAACTAAAAGTGGACAGAGGAAAATGCAACTGGCTTACATAAAGTTTTTATTTTTAATATCAGGGCTTGCAGACACTCTGCCTCCAGCATTCCTTACATTACTCACAGCATGAAGACATGAGAAAGCCATGAAACTCAGACAGTTTGTCAAGAAAGGTCAATTTTTATTCCCTTCAGTTTACTGCTGACTTCTCCTGGTTAAGCACATTTTTCCCCCCCAAGGACTAAATAAATGCAAATTCCTGCACCAGATCATATTCCACTCTTAGGATGATAATCATCAAAAATGATCCAAAATTACTGAATTCAGTGCTAATTAATAGCCCTGTGAATAAGTCTGGTACTTTACAAAACAAATATAAACAAAAGGTCACTGAAAATGGAATAAAGTGTCTATAGTGGTATTTCTGATGCAGGAAGCACCAAAGATAATTTTTTTTTCATCAGCCTCAGAAGAAGGAATGAGGAAATACCCAAATTAATTCAATCATTCTGAAACCAGCTATCTCAATAAGTGAGAGTTTTCTTGTGACTGCACAGAGTAAGACTTCAGAAGTCAAAAGAGCCCAGTTTGAGTGATGAAGGAGATGGAGCCCTAGGCTGATGTGTTTGAGGGTGGATGAAGCTCTTTGCCTGCAGAGTACCCAGACAGGCAGCATGGTGGGGACAGGTCCTGCAGTGCTGAGGGGGAAGCTCATCATTTCTCATGACTCAGCTGCAAGCAATGGTGCTACATGGTGTTTAAAAAAAAAATGTTTATGCTCAGAGGGCACTACCTGGCTGCCATTAAGTGCACTATGGACCTGAACCTATGAACATGAGGCAAGAGGTCCTAAAATCACATTTTTTATCCCTGATTGATCAAGTCTTCATACCTTCTCCTCCAAGTAGTTTTATGGGGCTAAAGCCTCTGGCAGACATTGTATGCCACTTCACCTGTTGCTTCAACCTCCTAACATCAAGTATATTTTCAAACTATAAACACTTAAACGTTTATAGCATTTTTCCTGTGCTGCATCTGAAATATGTGTGTATTTTATGTCTCTGATCTCTGCCGTGCTAATTCAGCACATATATTTTTGTATCTGATTTGTACTGCCTAGTACATTTTTGCCTAGGATACTTTTTTTCTGACTTTTCAGAAACAGTTAACGCTGAGGCACTGGCTGTGTTCGACGTACTTAAAGCACCAAGGACACAGCGTTGTCTTTATGTGACAGTCAGTGTCTGTCCCCTTGTGGCCAGAAACCAGCCTACAGATTCAACAGACCATTTGCCTTGAGTAAGAAGGAACAGCTTATTTTGCTGAAGAAGGAAGCTCTTGCACAGACAATGGTCCCTAGATAGCCTAAGATTTAACTGTCGTGGAAGTCATTTTAGTCTGCAGATTCCCACTTTGAATATTCTGAAAACCGGTCGCATTCATATCTGAACTCTGGGTTCTGCTATTGTCCATTTGCAAGCAAAATGGGGACCCAGTCCTGAGTTTCCAACAGCTTTGGTGATTGAATCACTAGAAATACATGAGCAAATTCAGAAATAATGATTCTCATGATTTGTTTCACAGATTCTCATTCATGGTGAAACCCACACAATGTGGGCTACATGTGTGCAAAGCTTTGCACAAATGAGAGCCACTACCCTTTTATGCAGAGAACAGAAAACAACTTTTGATTCCTTCCCAAAGCCTTTTAAGCCTCATGCTGAAATGCTGATCAGTTTTTCTTAGACAAGTGCAATTAAGTCTTTTTCTTTCAGGTAGTTAACACTGTAAATTCAATTAACATTTTCTAAATTTTAAGTTGAGATGCCACAATAGGTCACAGAAAGAGTTAGTGTGAAGGTTTGGGGAGGATGAGTCCCTCCTCAGCAAAGTGAGAAGCGCAGAAAGATGCACAGGTGGGAGGCACGGTGGACTATAAAACAGGACCTATGAGAAGACTCGTGCTGCTCTAGAAGAAAAGGAATTGCCCAGAGCTGTGGAGCCAGAGTGAAATGAGTTGCACAGCAGAGCACCAAAAACAGAAATGAAGGGTACTGGATGTGAGACTGTGGAGAGGGTACAGATTTGTGGAGCTTTGATTTATAACTGGAACCACTTAGCAAACCTTCCTCTCTTCCTTTGTTTCTCTCCTTCTGTGCTTATAATTACCTTTGAGTAGAAAGACAGTTTCCAGAAGCAAGCCCATCTCAGGAGGTGGACGTACCACACTTACTGAGGCTTCCCTCCCTCCTGATGCCTTTCCTGAAAGCCGCTCCTGGCAGTCCCGCCACTAATCCGTCTCAGTGATAGGGTTTCACAAAGCACCAAGCATGCTCTTGGCAGGCAAACTGTTTGTGCATCTGGATGTAATAAGGAGCTAGACTCCAGCTGATGTGGTGGCTCAGCGCAGTGAGCCACCAGGAGCGGGATGGTCAGTTTTTTCCTGCTGCCTGAGTTCAAACTGCAGCAGCACGTTGGAAGCTGCTCGTGGTGTGAGCCACAGGGAGGGAAGAGAAAGGAAGGTCACTGGGAGTCAAACGAACAGCTGCTCTCTGGCTACGAGACTCTGAAGGGTGTGACTATCTCCCACCAGTGGGAGTAGCCAAGGTTACCCTCAGCAAGAACAGAGCCAGGCAGGAAGCATCCCAGTCCCAGAGGCTGAGAAAGAATGAAGAAGATGAGGAAGGAATTCCCCAGGAGTGGGGGGAGAAGAGATGTGGGCCTAGCTGGGATTGCTAAGAAGAAGGTCAGCACAGGGTCCTGATGGTACTCCATTGGTGCCTGGATAAAAGCCTCCTTGGAGGCTTTTAATTTAACCCTTATCATTGCAGGAGGACCCCAGCATTGCACAAGCTGGGCTGCTGCTGCTTTCCTGAGGGTACTGTTAACATAAGGGTGGCACCGGAGTAACACCAGCTCTCCCAGGCAGCAGCACGTGCTCAGAGGAACGGATCTATGTAGGGTATAGCTGTCCTCTGGTCTCCAGCACTGCTGAGCAGCAGCAGAAGGCAGGAGTTTAGTAAGGAAGGAAGTTCCTCTGGGAATACTCTGAAATAAACTGTGCCCAAACCGGCTCACATCAGCTTGCAAGATCCCAGATGCAACTTTTGTCCTTCTCTCCAGTCCTGCACCAGTGCAAGGCATTTCCTCCTGACCTCGCGTCTTCACTGTGCACACACAGAGAAATAAAGAGCAGTGATGATCCTGCAGTTAAAAGATGCTGAAGAAGAGCAAGCTCTCTTTCCAAGTAGACTTGGCTCTACAGAGCTCTGCAGATGTTATTTTCTTAAAAAAAAAACCCACAGTAAAACCCTCATTTAAATGTTATTTAAGCAGCTCTGCCTCTTAAAATACATGCAAGAAACAGATGTGCAGAACAGAGAAGTGCCATTTTTATGGAGTGGTTCTTCAGTATTTGAGCCATACTAGATTACATTTGGAGTGTAGGCTTCTCAGCTACACCATGTAATATTTATAATAGTTTACAGCACACGGCCAAATCTTTCTGCCAGTGAAGCAACGTGCCTCTTTATCAACCTCAGCCCAAGGTAGCAGTAAACCAAAATAAATGGGATATTAATACCTTGTTACCCTATGTTTTCCAGATACCCCACACTTCACCCTACATTAGATCTCTCTCTCTCTGCTGTTGCTCAAGAAAGGGGTTACTTCCCCCTTACTTTTACGTCCTGAGATACAAGTCCGGGAAGCACAACTCAGTCTAAGTTGTTTATCAAGTAGAAGCAGTCTGTAACCTTGTCAAGTCCCTGAATCCCTCATGTTACTGTTTTTCTCTGACACTCTGTCCCATATTTGGGCTTTGGGTAAGCTGACAGGAATGTAATTTCTATTTAAAGATACACTGTCTGTTACTTTTATACTAAGTAATAAATGCAGGATTTGAAGAACAAGCACTAGGAAAAAATGACTGGACGGTTTATACGTTGAGTCACCTCTAACGGAAGTCATCACCGTTACCATTAAAAAGAAGAAAACAAAAACAACAACAAGAATAAGAAAAAAAGAAAAAAATCCTATTCTTAAGCACTTCCTCATAATCTTCCCCAAAAAATTCCCTTGGCCTGAAATTTCCCATGTTTGGTGTCTGCCCAAATGTGAATATTTAGATTCCTGCCAATTGTTTTCAGTAAGTTTTCAATTACGTGAGGATGAAAAATAGACATTCCTTCCTATTCCTAGGACCAGGGTTATATTTTCCCATAGCTGTGCTGAAGCAATCTGAACACTGGAACTGAAATTCAGTTGTAAAAAGCTATCAGTAAGGTACAATGCCTTCCGTGAGTCTGGGGAATCCTTTTTAAGTTTTACAGATGCATTTTTTACCAAGTAAAAGATGGTTACACTTGCTCCTCCTTCCACATGTGTGCTGCATGTGTATTTCAGTAAGAGATAATAACATATTGTTGAAAGCAAATGTATCCTTCCTTAGCCCTTACTCTTCCTGAACATGCTCTTTGATAAAAAAGAAAACTGTATTCTGTTATCTCAATTTCTGCAGATGGCTTCCAAAAGTATTTAGGAGTGAGTAATAGTTTGACTCTTGGTGATTTTCAACCATCACTCATGTATCTCTTTAATGTCCTCACCCATGTTCAAAATTCCCACTGAAGCTGATACTAATATTGAGGAATAAACCAGAAAGGATCCAGTAAGGCTCTCAGGTTGCAGACAGTGTTGGGGATAGGCAGTGAACTAAATGCAGCAGAAACTATATGGAAAATTTAACATTATGTTGGATAGCAAACATATCATTGTTGTGATTTCCTTACAGGGACAAAACCCCACCTGTGGTTGAGCCACTGCTTGTCTGAATTAGCATTTGCTTTCTTTAAGCCTTGATTTAAAACCCTGACAGTGCCCTCCCTTCATATTGACTAATACAATTGCCTCTCCACTTCCCAATTTCCCAGCCAGTGAAGCACAACGTTGCTCCTCGGAATTTATTACTTAGTTCACCCAGCAGGAGCATTTGAGCAGTCAAGTGCTACTCAATGCAACTAAGCATGACAGATTCAGTATCCTCCCCGTAAACATGTTTTTCAAAATCTAAAGCCAAAGGTGAGCACATCAATCCAATGAATACATTTTGCTTATAATTCATAAGCCTTCCTTCATTGATTCGGGAGATGACACAAAGTAGATATTAATTATTGACAAATAATACAGATTCACTGCTTCTTATCATTGTTAAAAGTAAATAAACCTAAGGGCAGCCTTCAAAACTTCCAGGTCCCTAGTCACAGCTTAAAAAGTTATTACTAAGGAACTACTCCTGGTACCCTCTTGTCCTGAATGATACTATTTTCTCCCATTAGTCCCACTAATGTCAGTAATATCACTCCTATAGGAAGAGCTACAATCAGGTTAAAAATGCATTTCTTTTCAGATAGATTTCTCCTAAGCATGTACAGAGAAAAAAAGGAAAGTAAAGGCATCAGGATCCAACTTCAGAAATAAGGAAAGTTCTAGCAGGAATAAACTCCCAGAGAGGAAAGAAAAGAAAAATGAGAGAGTGCAAAAGGAAGGAACAAAAGAGATAAAGCCAGGAAAGGAGAATTTATCTTGCACAAACAGAATTTGTGTTGGCCCATCCATCCATGACACAAGCACTAATGAGGCTGCCCATTCACAGAGGCCTCAGATAAACATACAGATGGCCATTTAAGTCACCTCAATGCAGTATGTGTATTATGTGAGCCAGTGTTTTCACTTGGAGAGGGTAAAGAGGAAAAGACAGAGGGCTGGAGATGATGAAGATAGCAGGCCAGGATTATTGGACTTTTCCTATGCCTCAGTCTTCATAAGTTTTTCTATGAAAATGCTCGTAAAGAGTTGGACTATAAAAATTCCAGACTTTACTGCTGGCATAATTGATCTCAGATATGTCACCGCAGAAGGAGACAGAGGAGTATTCATGTAAGACATACAAATCTTGGAGAGGAACCAACTGTAATATATAATCTTTCCTTCCCAGAAAACCATTCACGGTGGTTTTGGAATAGATTTAGGCTTTTAAAACCTGTTCTCCAACCTGTAACACATTTTGAACAAAAGGTTGTCAGGCTCACAATAAAGAACACTTGGATTTGATAGTGTATTATTCATCCAGTTTTGAAATAAATAGTTCCTTGATTATAGCTTCTTATTTTGCAGAAAGGGGACTGAAGAACTTCCTCTTTAAAATAGCCTTCAAAAGATCTGAAATATTACAAAAATCAGAGACCAAATTCAGAGCTGGCACAAGTGGGCACCGCCCAGTTTGAGTAGGTGATCTGGGGCTCATAAAACCATTTTTTTCTCTGGTTACAATTGTCTACCAATACTATATCATTATTACAGTACCACTGCAAGAATTTTCAGAAGTATTTCCTTTTACTTATGGGTTGTGTTGTGTGCTCTTTTTTTAATATATTGTTGTTGTTGGCATTTTACCCATGGAAGTGGGTGTGAACACCTGCTTTCTGTTTCAAGTAATTTTTTTCCTTTGCAGTTTCCTCACATCCCTTTTCACTTGCCTTCACAACTGCTCATCTTTGGTCCTCCTGACCCTTCTTTTTCAACACCCTGCTGTCTCTCTGGTCTTCTTTCTCTAGGGAGTTCTCAAGTTCTTACCTTCTCTTCAAAGCTGCTGCCATGTCAGCAGTAACTATATGATAAACCAAGAGGCCACAATCAACATTAGCAGCCATCATACAGCATCAGACGGACAGTCCCCTTTTATGCCTCCTCTGCTGTTGTTCTACACTGTCAGCATCTACCTTCTTAGTCATCAGCACATGTGGCCCAAACTGATTGTTAAGGGCTTGATTTGTGGTCTCTCCACTGAACATCAAGGAGAGACGCACACTGGGTTCAGCAGGCTGCAAGTCAGACCCTGAGACACCATCAGAAACCTCCATCAGAGTGATGTAGGTTAGAAAATCAGCTAAGGAAAGCAAAATAAATACTTCCTGTAGAAATTAAATCCTCTGCCCAAGTTGCTTACAAGTTCATCTCAAGAGCATGAGGAGCAGGGAATTGCTTGTCTAAACTCTGTGTTTGCATGTGTGAGTGAATGAGCGAGAGACATCCTGTGGACCTTTTAGAGCTGGTTACATTTAGCTGCTTTGTGGCTGCTGCCAAATTTTTAGTAGCTGTGACTCATTGACCAACTAGCTGCCTTAACATCTTGCTTCATTGTCCTATTCCCCTTATAAAGGTTTCCCCTCACCCCCATCTGAGACGTCAAGAACAATGATTCCAGATGTAAGCAAAAAGTTTTCCATCGCAGCACAGCACAGGACCTGCAGGCGTGCCTCGAAGTGAAGATTGCAAATGATGTGGGTGCTGTGAGCCTGACGAACACCTTGGGAGCTGACAGATGACAGTTGAGTACTCAAAGCAGTCTGCCTTGTTATATGGCTTCCAGGTGAATGAAAGATGAGTTGGCAAGATATTTTAAGATGTGTCTGTGCATAACTCAGGAAGCAAATCTGAGTTCTTTGTTAAACAGACGGAAGTGTGTGGGATTTTGGGAGTACTTGTGAATACAGAGGAAAGGAAAGCAGGGATATTCTGAAGAAGTTTTATCAAAATACACACTATTTTTAAAGGAAGAAAATCCAGTTGCTACTGGGGTGGAAAAATACATGGAGGACCTCAAAAGAGCTTGATGAGAGACAACAGCCAAGCCCCTCGTTTAAATAGGTCTGTGCTCCCGTGGTGAGACATGAGCACAGACGTCAGGACACGTGAATGCAGCGTTTGCAAAGCGCTGACACCCTCAGCCCAGTGGACTGACACCCCTCAGCTGCTGTGCAGAGATGTTCAACACTTGGCAGCACCGAGTTCCCCACCTGAGGAGGACACGAGGAGCCTGCCTGGAGAACCTGTCCCTAGACACACTCGGTGCCAGAGGGGCGGCGACAAGCAGACCCGAGAACGATTAATCCAGCGGCACTGAGCTGTGGATGTTCAAGGAGCAGAACAGCAGAGTTTGGTGCTGAGCGTATTTAAGGCTTTTGAGCTCATCCGTCTCCATTCGGCTGTCCCTAGGCAGGAAATAGCTAATTACCTTTCCATGGCAGGAGCAGTTCAGCTCCTCCAGGGCAGAGGAGAGAGAATTGGCCGTAATTACAGGACGAGCGCACAGAACTCTCCCTGGTAGTGGAGGGACTGAGCTGCAGCCAGCATTTAAAGGCTGATTAGTATAACTGCTTGCAGTCAGTATTTACAGCCACTTCCCACTTGCCCTTACCCTGGGAAAAATGAGATGCTGTCAGCATAAAACTTACAAAAAAGAACAATCGAAATAAAAATATGTTTTCTTTTGATATTAAATCAATCATAATTTAAACAATTACATTAACAATAAGATTTTTTTCCCCCCTAGCCCTCCAGTGGTCCTTTTGAATTTCCCCCACAACCCATGGTTTGGAAAATCTGGTTTCAGAATGTAGGAACTGTACATGCATTCAATAATGGCTTGAATGAGTGTTAAAGGCATTGTTCCTAAAAGGAGATGTGTGAATATTTAAAGTTATTGAGCAGGAGGGGTGGTAACAAGAACAATAGAAAAACTAAGTTATTATTATTTTGTCTCTTTGGACCTCAGTGCTGTCATGTGTTTGCCCTTTCCCCTGAAGAGGGGTTTAGCTCCCTGACAGGATCTTCTGGGGAGCTGTCTGAGCCAGCACAATTATTGTGTCAAACTCTCATCTCAGGGACCAAATAATGGAATCAGGCTTTGACTGTCTCTTCTGATTTTTAATGAACTGTTTGTTGCAATTAGAATCTGCATTGTTTTAACTGTGTCTAGAGGAGAAGTGTGTTCAGAAAAGTGCTCAGGGGGAAGAAGAGATTGTTAAGGAGCAGGTGGATTTAAAAAAAAAATAAAATCAGTTGTAAACAAATATAAGGGGGGATGGGAATAGAGACGGAGAAGGAAGGTTAGGAAGGGAAAATTATAAAGGAATAGAATTTGCAAGGAATAGACTTTCGAAGAACATTTCAATAGTGTGATATCCATGCAGATCTTAGAAGACTGATAAAAGTACAGTTAAACTGTGGACCTTTTCCCCTGGCTACGCTTTAGCTCGAGGTGGTCGCAAAGCCATCTGCAGCCTTTGCCTGGAAGCGGATCGTTCGGGTCAAGAGTGAACAGGAGAGGGCAGCATCGCTTTAGACTTACGGTAGGGGCCACCGTGGAAGTGTCTGGGAAACTGCAGTGGACAAACGGATCATGATAGGTCACCAGGCAACAGACTGATGAAGGGAGCTTGCCGGCAGCCACCTCACTGGAAGAAATGCCTGCATGGGAAAAGGATGGAAGAAAAAGATGTTTTAAGTGCAGAGTAGAAAGCGATGTGAACGTGGTATTTCAGCAGTGCTTTCGGCTGGACTCAGCTCAACTGCCGAGTTCAGGATGTGAAGTACAGCACTAGAGCACAGAGACTTCTGGCACTTCGTTTAGTTACGTTCTCTCTTACCCACACATCACTATACCCTCACACAAGATAAGAAAACCTATTTCAAAGATGCACAAATGGTACACCAAAGGTGGTAAGTTCCTTGCCAGACGTGCCACATGGCATCAGGACAGCACCTGGATGGTCACGCTCCCCTGCCAACCATTGACCCACATCAAGCACGTCCATTGCACGAGTGCAAGGCAGTCTTAGGATGGCACAAAGGATTTCTGAGATGTAATCAGCACACCAGAATTGCTGATTCAGCTTCAGATGAAGGATAAATGCTCTACTCTTAATGTATTCTTTCAAATCACTTTCATAAATGACAATAAATCCAAATTGATACCATAAATATATGAGAACATTTTAAACCATGGCAAAGGTACAGTAGCCTTGGTTTTACAGGTGGAACTTCCAGTGTAGTGACTTCTAACAGAAAACAAAATTTGGTCCATTAACTTTCACTTTTCTTCTATTACAGTATTTACTAGAGGCAATTATGGATTCATGAGCTGGAGTTCTCTCTGACATACAACTTTTTTAAGTTACGTAGTGTGCAAAATCACATGGCAGAGAAATTCGCCTACACATGAAAAACAGCCATGCCTATCAGTTGCCCTCCTGGCCCTGCTTCCTTTCTGCCACTATGTCATGCCTCCTTCAGTGAAGGCAGGGTGATTCTCTTTACAGCTGATGGCTCCGAAGTAGATTGCTGAATCAGCGGAGCCACACAGGTTTTGCTGCTCTGTCCCCTCTTCAAATCAGGCTCACAACCCAGAGAGGAAAATGAGTGACATTCTAAGAGAGGGTAATGGTACATTGGTTCCCAGGGAGTTATTTTGTCCAATCATTTTGCAGGTGAATCACAGCTATATTCATTTCATAGACAACGTTTCAATATCTCTGTTCTATACATGAGGAATGGAATGAGACGACTGGGGTTTCATTCACTGAAGTCCATCATCCATGTAAACTGATTTTTTCATCTCGCTGTGGAAATTATCAATAAAACACCAATACTGAGAGAAGTAATCTTGCAGATAACTGTGTGGGAATTACATGAATGGAAACACCAAATACACTTAAACCTTCATAACCACCAACCAACCACCACCATCTCTTTGGACACGGACAGAATTCTAGAAATACAGGGATGACAAGTACCTGACCTTTTTATTGAAACACATTTCAAGTAACTTCTTCTAATTGTGAAAGTATTTTCTGAGCCACTATATTGTTACATGGGAAGTTCAATTGATTACACTTAGGATTTTTAGGGAAATGCAGTAAAGGAATAGTGTTTGTTTTGACATTTTTAAAAATTTATATTAAAAATAAGGGGGTTTTAAAATTATTTAATTTTGATAGCCGTGCCAGTATAAATTACTCATTATCACTGGCACCTTAGCATATAACTGATAGATTGCATATGACTGTGAATAAATGAAGAATTCTATTTTAACAACTTTTTTAAAAAACACACATTATCCTCTTTAGTACTGAATGAACCATCTGAACTTTCCTAGCCCAGTACATGAGAGTGGCATAAAAGACAGTAATCTAAAAATTCTGATCTAAAAGCAAGTTTCCATTGGTGGTCACATCATGTAATGAAAACTAAAAATATTGTGAAAGAAACGCTACACCTTGAAATTTTCAAATAAAGGAGTGTCTAAATGCCATTTTGGATTTTCTGCTTAGTGGTAATACTTACGATTTAATATTCTGAATCGGAATCAAAAGTAGTATTTCAGTGTCAAATTTCCCAGAAAACAAAAATTCCATTCCTTGACCAAGTAAAATTACCAAATGAGTGAGTAATCCATTTTCTCCCAGGCCCTCAGTTTTGTCAGCGCTAAATTTACACACAATCATTTTTTAAAGATATATGGGAGGAAATGCATAAATGCCAAGAATGTTTGTTCAGGGAAATGACACACCATTATTTTCCCAACATCTGTTAATTTATGAAGGGCTGACAAATTTTCTTTTGGACTTATTAAGAGTGAAGTTATCTATTCTGAGGGGATCTGTGATAAAAGCAATTTTTTTATTGTAGGAAAGTTTGAGCTGAAGCTTCATAGAGAGAGAGAAAAGAGACTGGAAGGAGAGCTGCTTTTGTTGGTCTGTGGCTCAGGAGCATTATCCGTCCTCCCCTCCAGAACTCTATTTTTAGATGGCCTCCAGTGCATTAGATCAAATGTATAAATTGGATGAGGTCAAACTGTCTCTGTGAATATGCAGCTCCCAGAGGTGTGCCAATGGTTGTGGAATTCAGATGGCTGGTATTAACCTGAACCTTGTCAAAATCAGACTATAACATCAGTCTTTCTATTAAACATGGGCCTAACAACCTTTTAACAGTTTGAAGCTAAACTCTCATTTAATTTATATTGATGTGGACGTAGAGATGTCAGCAGAAGCAGTTTTTTTCTGTCATGTTTTCCTCCTGACTGTATTAGCAGCTAACTGCCATCTTAGAAGGTCTTAGCAGGAAAAGGATTATCATCCCTGGAAAGAGTAGAAATCCCATGATTTTTATTCCTCTAGCAGTTCAATTTCATTCTGACCAGTATCATCAGACAGGCTTTTACATTGGAGCATGCTTCTGCAGCTATAGGTGTGTACCTATAAACATAAATAAACGCACACACAGTTGACATTACAACACTTACTAATTCATTATCCAGGCAATACAATAAGTCATCACACTTCAGCAGACCCTGAAATCACCCACAGTAAATTCCCTTTTGCAAAACATGAACGTTTTTTGCCCTGCAAATCTCTGAGTGGCTTGAACATTGCACGTCATTTGTTTGGCCCTTGTGCTAAGATGGAAATTTCACCTCAAAACTGTGCAGTGTGACTGGCAGCCCCAAGCTCTGCAAGATTTATGTGAAGCTGCTGGTGGTGTAGTGTCACTTGGTAATGCAGAACTGTGTCTGTGGACAGAATACCATGCAGTGTGGAGGCGAGCTGAGGAATTAAATGGAATGGGATTTGCGTTAGAGCTTCACCAGAGTTAATCAGCTTAGTCCCTGAAGTCTGGCTGCAACTTGCTGTATGGCTTCCTGCTCTGGTCAACAGAAACACTAAGATACAACATATGAGAATGCCTTGAAGCAATGCAAGAGGAAAGGAAGCAATTATTCCAGTTCAGCTAGATAAGTGCCTAAGGGATCAACTCCCCATCTAAAAAGTGTATTGGCATTCTCAGCCTCATGACACGGATTCTGCAGTGGAGAAAACCCACATATAGAATGAGGTCAAAAAGTTAGCTGCAAGTGTATTGTCTGGGCTTTAAATTTAACCCTCCCTTGTATCTCAACCCAGATGACTGAAGCATTCTGCTAAGTCTTTGTTGCTTGCGATTACATATATTTTAAAATATGTGGAAAGCTCTGTGGCTTGTTCTTTTCCAGTGGAACTGGGGATTCAGTTTAGCAAATATACAGGGCAATGGATACAGACATCCATGCAACAAACAACACATGCAAACAGTTCCTGTTTGCAGCCTATTAATTTTACTGAGTATACCTCATTATTTATCCTGTATGCATCAAAAAGAACACCCATTCTAGACTGAAATGTGTCTGGATTCACATTCACACAGATGAGAATTGCCAGACTGGACTAGCCCAGTGTCAGTCCACATAGTCCAACAATCTGTCTTTGATAATAACTAGCACCAGATACCATAAAGGAAAAAAGCCTCTATCCAGCAATAACCCCAGTCATTAAAGTGTTTTACCCCAATCAGACAGAAGTTGGTGCCCAAAGCATGAGGTCTTTTCCAAACATTTGCTAATCCGGCTGGAACATTATCAGTGTAAATGTCTAATTCTTTCCAGATCTTGCTCG
>WAAG01030304.1:39281-56810 GCA_013390105.1 Tichodroma muraria
GAGAAATGGTGTGGAATAAAAGAGCAGTTAGATGGAGGAGACAAAAGAAATTTCCAAAATGTGGGATATAAACAAAGAAGTTTTGGGACAGAATGAAAAATAAACAGACAGAGTGTCTGGAGGGGAAGAGAGAATGAAACAAAAATTCTGTCCTTTAAAAATGACGGGATTCTTTTATAGCTCCCAAACCAGTGAGGCTTACCTTAGAGGGAATAGTTTATGACTCATACACTGTTTTGAAAGTCTAGCAGAGACCAGCAAGATGTCAAACTAAAATTCAGCTATCTCTGCAAATGTGCTGATCAAAGTTCTGCCCAAGACAGAGCAGCAGGCACTGTGGATTATGCCGACTCAGTGAAGTCAGAGGTGACCACGGAGGATCCACAATCCTAGATCCTCTGCCCCCAGTCCTGCACAACACAAGGGCTTAACATAAAAAAGAACTGGGATTTTATCTTCTGTGAAGCTCAAGAGGGTAGAAGGAAAATCTCACTTCACTGATGGCATAAGAGTTGAAGGCTACAATTGCACCAAAGATAATAAGAACTCAGGACTAGCAAGATTTGTGCTTTCAAAGAACTAGTACAGAAAAATGTCTCAAGATCTTGCCCATGAAAGATGACAAAGAAATAGGATAATATGCTCTAAATATGGTTTCCAAATCAGCCCCATGTGAACATCCTGCTTTGGGAGACTTGAATAACGACTTGCTCAGGGATGCAGTGCACAAGGAGAGGTGGAAAGGAACATATAAAGTCCAAAGAGTTTGCAAAATGAAGGAAGATTGAACTCTCAGAGCGATAACCTGAAATACAGCAGAGAAACTACTTGCTAGGGTTCTAATATTGAGAGATCTTGCAAATGTGGACTCCACATGTGATAAATAACCCTGCTTCCAGATCTCCTGAAAAAGTTTAAAGGCATAACTAATGACACTGTTAAAAATTATTTCTGTGCTGATAGATGCTAGTGCTGACATTTTCCATTTATTATTTAAGATTGTTTTGGACTTGTAGAAACAGTAAGTGAGTGCATTTTGAAACCCTGATGGGAATTGGACATTCACAAATTTCTTGTCACCTGGCAAAGTCAGTTAAAATGTTACAAGCAATTATTTTAATCATGGTGAAAATTAATCATGCTTTAAAACATGGGTTCTGGAAATAAATTCTAAATGTTAATACTCATAAATTCCTGTTGTGAATGGATCATTATGTAGAGGAAACATTTAATTTAATTGGAGTTACTCCCGAGCTGCTCTATGTAGATTATATGGGGCACGAAGCTGAAATCAAATTCTGTCCTTTTGAAGAAAAATACTACAGTCTCATCAGATGAGATTGTAGTAGACAGTTTAGTGTCTACTGTAAAGGGAACAAGGGAAATCAGGCTAGGTGCCTTGCTTGGATGTCCATTTTTAATCCAGCAGACAATTTCAACCAAACTGGACAGAGCATTCACAGAGAGTAAGCCGTGGCAAAGGTGGTCAAAATATAGACTTCACTAGGGCTCTACCATCATGAAAAGAGACACTTCATGGGAATACCACAGAATCTACAGGAGACTGAGAAAAATTGGTCTGTAAGGGACAAGGCCTCTTAATGCAGGACATTCAGGAACATCTTTATGTAGCTGCTCCTTGAAAGAGAAAGACATCATCCAAGGCTGCTAAAATGCAGGTTGTATTAACCTTTCCTTCCCTTGCACTGCTTTGGCTCTGGCTCTAGACAATGGTAAAGTAGCTGCAAATGGGGCAAAAACACTGATATGAACTCTTCCTCCAATAAAACTCTTTGGGGAAGGCCTGTGCTATGTTCATAAATAAGATGGGTATGAAAAAGAAAAGCTGTGTAAAGCTGACACAACCGGAACATTCTTAGACTAGAAAGATCTATTATTGACAGACAGTTCTTGCTGGAAGCACAAAATAAAGTGAATCTAACACTCTGAAAGCCAAGCTTGAGATGTGTTTCACATTGGTTTGAAGCCCTTTTTGTGAGACCTTGAGCATTCTCATCACTGGTGTTGTTTGGGCCAGGGTGCTCCCAGACTGCTTTGATGAGCCCAAAGCACTGCAGAGGACTGGGATTGCCTCTCTGCTCTGCCCTGGGACTCCTCTGTGTTTACACACACACTTGAATCACTACATTTTCACCAGAGTTCCCAGCAACCCAGATGCAGCCTTGTCCAAAGGGTACACTTGTGCTGCACAGCAGCATTAGTCATAGATGGAGGCAGCAGCTTGTTGGGTAACAACTCTGATACAGACTCTGGAAGTCAGCTTCTTTAGAGAAGACAAGGGTCTTTAAAAAATTCCTCCTATTATATTCCACAGAAAAAGCATTAACGGACATAGTTTTCAAATGCCAGGATCTCCTGGAAGTGGTGTTCATTTGTCCCAACCTCCTTACTAACTCCAGGGGTGCTGCTGTGCTTCCTGGTGCTGCATGCAGCATAATTCCTGTGCCTCTAAAAGATGGAACTGTCTTCTTACAGTACACGGACCCTTCACCATTCCCTGCCAGCTGGATGGACAATATGATGGGGCAGCTAACTTGTCCTGACTGTTTCTTTGATGGGGAAGCTTTTCTGCTGGAAAACAGGCTAAAAGCATGGACTGTTTCTAGCCAGCCAACCACTTTACCCTGACAGTAAGAACAGAGCTGGATTACATTCAAGACCAAGCATGGAGTCCAGGGTTCTGTGTCCCAAACCTGATAACATGGACTAAGGACTTGAACTATTTCAGGCTACCACGTCACCCTGACATGTTAACAACCTGGGCTGTTACTGAGCTGGGCTAGATTCAAACCCATGGGCGAAGGTAAAAGGTTTTGTGTTCCATTACTGGTGCCAAACGTTCTGTTTTCTTACTTGGCTCTTTTCATGACGGTGTTTTTCAAAGCATTTTCAAAGCATCCGTTAGCACTTCACACTGTATAAGTAATGTAATAACAGGGAGAGTGATGTGGGAGGAGGGACATGGTGGGCAGGAATCATTATCCAAATTAGGTGTTAAGCTTTGGCTTCTGCCCCTACCTTTGGTGAGGGTTACAAGGATTAGTGCAGAGAGGGAAAGGAACTTCTGTTTCTAGAGCATGGCTATGAAAATAGACACACTGGTAACTATGAACCAAATGGAAAAAGTAAATACAGTCCATGAAGTAACACCATCAGGAAAACAAATGTTCTCAAAGAAAAAATTTCAGAAAGTGCATAATTCTCTGCAGCATGAAGTATTGAGAGCCAAGGTCTGTTTTTTTGGAAAAGTTCCTTTGCATCTGGATCCCCATCAGACTTGGAAGAAGGAGAAGTCTAGGAGGGCTGTGGTTTGGAGTGCGCCCGCACTCTCATTGCAGATTGTTCCATTTTCTTTGTAATAACAGCAGAAGTTTCATGTCTAACATAGAGAAGCCCCCGTCCTCCTCTGTCTCACCTGAGATGTATTTTGCCACAGTCCAAACACTGAGGAATGGATAGAAAACAAAAGCAGGAGCTGGATATTGATTCACACATGAGACTCAAATCACATATGCTACTTTTTGCTGTAGCAGCAGGCATTGCTCACCTCAAGGCCTGCTTTTGCACTTCATGTGTGAGAAAGAGCTTGACACAGAAAGCAGCAGAAACTGGAAAAAAAGATCAAGGTGTACTATCTGAATTCAATCCCTGAGAAGAAAATATTGTGGTGTATTGTGATGACCTCATGTTCCAAAAAAATGACAAAACAGCTGTTAGCTATGTCAAACCATTGCACTGTGTAGCATCCACCTAAGAATGGCAATGGCAGCGTGGAGTATTTGTATGTAAAACATCAAAGAGCATCTCCCATTCTATGATCCGTCTCAACTCACATGCTGATAATGCCTTACAGCTTGGAACACCTGCAGAATTCCACAGTCAAAAAGTTCATTGACAAACTGCATCTATCTTACGTGAATAAAGAATTAAAGTAAGTTATTCTTGTCACTTTTCCTCCTCTGAGGGGAAGTCTGCATGAACTGAAGTCATGAGGCTCTTTTTGGCACTGAATATAGTGAAGAGATATTACAAAACAAAATAAAGGTTTTTTTCAGTTATAAATTCCTGAGAACACCATTGCCAACAGACTGCGGAACAATTTTTGTGTTTAGGAAGTGATACATAATTTAAAAGTCATACTCCTTGGCATGACAGGGAAAAAAAATCTGCAGTTTATTGTCTTTCCGATTCTAAATATTTTTTCAGTCTGGTGGTAAACCAAACACTTTTATGCATTTGTTGACATGTCCAGTGCATTTGGCAATGTGCAAAATCCTTGTTATTTGGGTCAGACAAGTGTCCTCAAAAACAAGACAACCCAGCAGGCCTTCCAAGCCAGGCTGTGCCAGACTCTGTTTGTCCTGGTTTGGTGGAAGTGACTGCTAACCTACAGCAAGCCCTGCTCTGCACCAGGGCAGTGGCCTCTGCAGGGAGCTGGGCTGCCTGGCTCAGCCTCCTCATTCTCTTCCTGACTGCTCAAGGTCAGATCCAGGAATCCACTGCCCTCCACGTGGGGCATGCCAAGAGGCAGCACTCTTCATGAGCTCTGTATCACTGCCTCTTGGCCCTGGCCCCAGAACTGGCTGATACTCATTTGGCAATACCCCCTGACTTCATGCCTCCCTGCAAGAAGTCACAGCAGAGAGTCAGAAAAACAAATGGGCCATAAGAGCAAAACCTCTCTCTTCCCAAAATATAAGTCTGGGCATAAGAAGAGCCTCTGGAGCATTTATATGAGCCTATTTCGTGAATTGATGGAATGAACTGCTCTTATTTATTGTCCATGGGAGATTTTTCTCCCCCTCTCCCCTCCAGGTACAGACTATCATAAAGAAAAGGCACAATTTAGATCCTCTCCCATCAGGCTCTACCCTCCTTCCCTGCTCCATTCTCCCTGGTTGCTTCTTTGTGTCACTGGTAGTCTGAAATTAGAAGCTGCTGTCTCATTTGGCTGGTAATTGTACCTCCTCTAGAGAGGAATCTCATTTTACAGAAGTTCAAGAACTGAAGAGTTCATCCTGGTTAGCAAGTACACTCTGACTAAAGGCAGCTGAAAATGAGGGTGGCACATATCTATGACGGAAACTCTCATATATATGATGGAAACTCTCCATAGGCTTGAAAGAGGCTTGAAAGCTGGATTTACAAAGCATTTCCTGGGGACTACATGAATACACCCTTTCTTTAAAATGTAGCAGGTGAGATCCAAAGATCAGATATGTTTACAGATACAGACAGAACGATGATAGCTTTTAAGATTTCAGACATGGAGATACAATTCTCCAAAACTGGTATTTGAATCAACTATTTCATGTCTCCAATGTAACCTTAAGTTGCACATTGTCTTCATTCATTTGGATGGAAGTATTTCTTTGAGTGACAAACCTGTCAATCCACTTAATAGCTGTGAGATTCATATTGCCTTGTTTTTTTCTTACTTTATCATGTATGTCACTGTACCAGCTCACTTGGATGGGCCATTGGCTCATTTTAGGTGTGTGCATCGTAAGATCCTAAATGTACTTTTGAAGCTGCACTTAAGCAACAGCACTACTGAGATATGAGGTGCAACCTGGGGAACAGCAGCTGTCAAAAACATCCAAACCAAACGAGTTCAGCCTATTTTTCTTTGTGACAGACACAGATGTTGAAATACTTTCATATTTACATCAAATACTTATCACATACTTGAATGCTTCAGTCTGCAGCATACATAAGCAGCGTTCAGCACACATGATTTCTCTCACTGCCACTTTGATACTGGCAGCCAGGCAAACCCTGACATACAAACACTGCTCCTTTTCCCCTCCAACATAACGCAGCTGCTGCATTTGTTGAATTTGCTCTATGGTGTTTCTCGTCCCAACGGAAAGTGCCACTGATCTCTCTCTCCAGAGGGAAGGCACAGCCTTAACACCCCACAGATGTGCACACTATGGGGGAAGCAAAGGAGTTCGAGAGTTGACAGGTGAGGATGGTGGGAGGAGCTTGGAGCACCCTCAGCGTCCTGCCCCCTGTGACACTTGGCACACTCCCACCAAACCCACCTGGGGCCAACCCTGCGCCACCCACCGAGCACTGGAAGGACAACGTCCTGCGCCACAGTGCCAACATGCCCAAGAGGAAGCACTGTGGGATGGGCATTTCAACCCCTGCTGTAATCCTGAAAGGTATGCACTGAAGCTAAGGAAGTGGAAGGGGTGAAATCTTGTCCTAATTATGTTAATAGGAGTACTGTAATTGTCTCCAGTGGAGCTAGGCTTTCTCTGCATGAAACCTGCCAGAAAATCCCAATACTCACTTGTATTTTCCTATTTCGGGATGAAAATTAGGTACAGCACATTTTTCACTCACTGGTGTACAGTTGTCACCGTGGAAACCCTGTTCAATAGAGTGTGAAAACTTTTACAGGACTGGCTGGGTTCATAAAGTGTTGAGCACCATTTTCCCCCCATTCATTTTATTACAGGTACTATCATTCAAAAATTAGGCAATCTAAGTGTGTACAAATAGCTGTAATTATACACTCAGCTGTCATGTATGTCTCTAAAACAAAACCTGTACTGTATTTTTCAATTAAATTTCACTCTTCAAACGTACCATGATGACATAACAAAAATTTCTGTATTTTTCCAAGTGCATACTAATTATGCTTTCCACTGCAACATTCTAGGAGTAGATACTGCTCCATTTTGCAAATGGAGAAACCAGGGTACACAGGAGTCACAGATCTCGTCAAAAGCATGCAGCCAAGTCCTGGCAGATTCAGGAATGGAATCCCTGAGTCCTGACTCTTTAGTTCCCCCGCTCTGATCACCAGACAACACTCCCTTCCTCTGAAATAGGCTATTTTGATTGAAAACAGATGGTGTACATTTTTGGCAGTGTTTTTTAACGATATTAAAATGCTCTGAATGAATATGTGCTTATATCATACCAATGTATGTACACACGTATATACATGCATACTGCATCTCTGCATACAGAAATAGGTATGAGTTAAGGACATATTAATTTACATACATCGTATGCAAATGTAATGGATATGCTGAAAGATAGTTAAGTGAAGCTGGACAGCTGACATACCTAAACACATAAGCTGTAGTCTTCAGTGATATTGTAATTACACACTATGTATATTCTCTCTCTAAGCAACAGACTTTATGCTCTTGATGGAGCGTCTACTTTGATGTAATTCACGCATTAAAATTTTTTATCATTCGATGAAAAATTTCAGTGTTGTTTCTGTAAAGGATGAATCATATCCTTTTTCATCAGCTCCAGGACCAAACTCCATCCTAGCTGAACAATGCCTTTAGTGGGCACTGCCTGCATTTGTAGTGTTGTGCATTTTTTCGTGCAACTGAGTTTATGTCTTAAATATCATACTTATCTTTTGGATTTGCTCTTTCTGTCATAGTATTTGCCCTTGAATTAAGTCTTCTCTAAACAGTTTGTTTTCAGCAAAGAACTGGCAAACTCTGGATTTGCTGTCTGTCAGGATTAAGATTTTCCCACACATCCTACCCTGAAGGAGATGACAAGGAACAGTTTTTACTTAACCAATTCCTCACCTGCAGCCTTGGGTCAGGTAAATATGGGCTGCCCTATCAACTGGCAAACAACTCAGGAGACTTTTTCCATGGCTGGAAATCACCAGAATGGGCTTGTATTGCTTGTTCTCCTGTGCATTCCCAGTAAAGAGGAGAAGGTGGGCCTTGAAAGCACTTCACATGGGATACGTCCTAGTTACAACCCCCTTTCCACAGCCCCTCCCCATTGACTGTATTTCCATTTCTTCTATTGGTCAACTGGATTTTCCCCTTCACTTACCACGAAAGAGGTGAAAAATTTAGCCTTCAAATCCACAGTCATGCAGGGGGAGTTGAAAATAGCTCATTCCCCAAAGGCATCCTTTGTCTGTACGTTGGCCCCAGCCACCTCACACCCTATATGCACAGAAAGTGAGTCAAAATTGGGGGTGAGATTAGAACTTGAGAATTCTGTCCTTGCAGATAGGGGACCCAAGCAAAAATAGTTATTTTGGTCAGTGCTAATTCATTTTCGACTGACCCATGAGTGTATAACAGAAAAAGAAAATATTGCTGATACTCACTGCTCTTCTGTCTTTTTTGGTACTAGAACTGCAGAACTCAGCAATCAGGAAATGCCTGCAAAAAGGTTTTGAGGAGGTCACAGAAGCAGAAGTATGCTACAGTGCTGCTTTATCTATGGATAAACAAAATACGGCCACTTTAAAGAAAAAAGAGCATAATCTCTTTCAGAACTGTAGGTCAAAATCCACAAAAAGTAGCATCGGTGTTTTCTGGTTTCGTACTCGATTCTGTAATGTGGTACTAAAATCTCCACAATTGTGTTTATAACATCAGGTAGCAGTTGTTAATGGAGAGTACCCTACCTAACTTGAACAGGATGGATTAGCATGCTTATATTTTCCTGTCTCTTTGTTATGCTACAAAACTAATATTCTGGCACAATCCATTCTTAGTAAAGATTTTTTTAATGCTAACTTCTTCTGTATCAAAAGATACAGTAAACATATGTACTCAGGATAGCTCTCTTGCAATTCAATACACTAAGCTATTTTGCTCTAAATTTGCAAAACTAAATATAAATTTCCAAGTGGAAAAAAGTGTTAAAAGGAAAGTCTGTTCTTGCAAACTATTATGTTGTAACCAGGCCTCTCCCATGTCAATAAAAAGCTCTCCACAGTGACACTCTTGCCCTTTCTCTAGCCATTTTCTGCCAGGTAGGAATCAGAGAAATGCAAAATAGCCTTAAAAGCTCCATATCTGATCAGAAGAAACTCTCCCAGTGCAGGTCAGGCACCGACTGACAAAATGTTCCAATTTCCCTTTTAATAAGCCATGCCAAAGGGCTGCGTAAATTTTTCAGGCTGCTGTATGGCATGAAGGCAACAGCCAGAACAAAATCTGCTGGATTCACATCCTACAGCAGGCCAGTGCTGCCAGGATGATGAGGCTGCTTGAAGGCAACACAGCTTGAGCCGCTCTGGAATGCTGGTTGCATGCAGTGCTGGATCTTCTTCCACTGGTTATGGTGGGATTCAGACTACTCTCTTGCCATTTAAAGTGGAAGTGGGCTCTCTGTTAATAAGCTGCCTGATGTTTTCTCACAAATACTGAATAAAGTCCAGAAACTAAAGAAAAGTCATAAGGAGAACGGAACATGCCATGTATATCCAATATGCAGAAGCCTGTTTTCTCTACAGCACTTTCCCTCTTCCATGTTCTGAAGTTTTTTCATGTTCCCTCATTATCTCCTTATCTTTACCAGTCAGGATAGATACCCTATGATAAACATGTGCAGGAAACTAAGCCCCAGAAAACTCTGTGATTAGCCTGAGACTACTTGGTGAACTGGCTGAGATGGGAAGAGTGCCCAGCTCTCTCAGTAATCCACCCTTGGCCCCAGTTCAGCAGAGCACTTAGGTACTTGTTTAACTTAAGCAAGATACAGTGCTTCAGCTGTGAATCACAGACCTTTTTAGTATTATCACTTTTACTGCAGGGCGAGGGAATTAAGTCTTAGGAAAGGCCTTGAGCAATAAACTGAATATCCTGCAGCTCTGCACCCCGGGTCTGTCAGTGTACCTGACCAGAGGGAGGATGAGGTTCAGAGACCTCGGCCCAGCCTCATTTTCTCTTCCTGTAGGAGACAGCAGTGAGATTAGTGACTATAGGATTGCTGCTGCGTAGAGCTGAGTAGCCATAGCTGGAAGCTAATTATACAACCACTCACCACTTCCCTCATTATTCAGTCAAGGAAGAAAATCTTCACTTCATTGGAAAAGACAGAAGAATGGCTGGTAACTGCCGAAGTCTTTATTTAGGAACACATAACTACGCCTATCACTCTTCATTGTAAAAATACAAATCTTTTTAACATCTTCAAAAATCTTTTTTCATTACCGATTTCCATCGTAAAATTGGAAACCCAATTTTCATGGCCTCCAAAATGAAATCCTGCACTTCAGGTGGAAGCCAAGAAAGTGATGGCAGCAAATGCTGGACTCCAGGTGATGAATGTAGATGGACCTTACTTCCTACTGATGCACCACACATGGAAATTGTTGGTGTTCTGAGCTAACTGGGGAAGAAAAGGTTTTGAGATACAGCTCTATTATGATTAACGTTCCTATGACATTATTTGACTGAAGTTTTAGAAACATTCAATTTAATTTAATGATTTTAATTTGCCTACAGTGTGTTTTGGCATAGTCTGGGATGTTAAGGGGAGGCAGCAACATCTCTGTGGTTAAGGCTGAAGCTAGCTTCTGTTATAGCACCCTGTTTCCATCCCTTCATCATAACTTTGGCTTGGAAAGCTGCTTGAGTCTGAAGCTTTCCAGGTCTATTTTAGTCACTTCTGCAAAAACTGAGGAAAACCAGCCAAATTACTTTCAAGTTACGAGTTGCTAAAACTTACTCTGATTGGAAATATTTGCTTTGAATTAGTACTTTTAGTCCTTGTCTTCACTTCGATTGATTGATTGAGTTGAATTGATCCATAGCAATGTTCCTGCCTTAAGAAAAATTCACTGTCACATAAACTTGTCCCCTGAATGACTGTGGCTGTAGAGCAATGTCCTTTTTCTGATCTGTGCATGCCCCACTGGCAGAGGTTATTGTCCCTGATGCAACCTCTGGTGCTTGTCTTTGCCCATATGTTGGAGGCTGCCCCTCCTTTTGACGTCTAGGGAGGCCTAAGCAAGGCCCAGCTTATTTCAGCCAAGGTGAGCTGGGTTATTTGAAATATTGACAAAGTGATGCACGGCTAACCTCGCGCTCCTGCATGGATGCAGGTCGGGAGCACTCCTGCCAGCAGATCTGCTCTCACCTCTCTCAGAGAGGTTCCATTCACTGAGGGAGCACTATCAACAAAATGAAGCTGTACCACTGGCCAGCACCTCCTCCCACAAGGACAATTATTCCCAGTGCTATCCACACACACGGATCCGAGCCAGTGTTATGTTCACACTTTTTGATTAAACTAGTACAAATATTTGCCTTTCTCTACTTCAAAAACCACTTGTAATCACACTTCTAACCTTTCCATATAATTAAATATCTTAATTTCTGCAATGACAGTTTACGAAGAAAACTGGTTGACATTGTGCAAAGATATAAACCACTCTTATTTTTCATAAAACTAAGTCCAAACAGTTTTGTTTGTTTCAGAAGGAATTATGAGTTCACTTATGCTCTTGCTGAGATCAAGGAGGCTTTTTTTGGCATTAGCTTGAGCGGGATCATTACTGAACACTACATAACATTTTAAACTGGTTAGATTGGATGTTTGGAAGAAATTCTTCACTATGAAAGTGGTGAGGCACTGGCACAAGTTATACAGAGCTGTGGATGTCTCATCCCTGGAAGTGTTCAAGATCAGATTGGATGGGGCTCTGAGCAATGTGGTGGAAGGTGTCCCTGCCCATGGCAGAGGGGTTGGAACTGGATGATCTTTCAGGTCCCTTCCACCCCAACCATTCCATGGTTCCATGACTTTAAGATTTTCTTCTCTTTGGGAGGTGACCCGAAGTTACCTGCTGAGGGGCAAGAGGTCTTACAACAAATGTTTTCCACAAGCATCTCAAATTTTACAGAGCACTTCATTTTTTCTGTTAGTTTGCACTGCAGAAGGAATCAATCTGCAAAATGTAGTACTGGCAAACAATAGAAGTGCTGGTTTCTAGTCATTGTACCTGCGCTACTGCCATCACTTACTTAAAATGTGATGACTGATTGCAAATTTAATCCATGAAGGGAGAGGTGGGGCTTGCTGCCTCTCCTTCCAAAAAAAATTTAGCAAACAAGCTCAAAATGCCAACTGTTGATAAACCACAATACTGTGATTTCAATCTGCAGACCATGATGAAAGTGTCTCTCTACGTTGTGTCCTGCCTCTGATTAAAAAAGACTTCTGTATGAATTGCATCTGTTGTCATTGTCTGTATCTATTCTCCCAATGAAATAGGTATTTTGAGGCTTTTTCTGCAATTCTTAAGTTAAAAATAAGCAGCATAAAATAGAAGCACCACTGTTTTCAATATATCAATATTCTTCCATTAAAATTCAAATAAACCAAAAGAGTACTTTAAAAAAAACAACTGAATTGGTCAGACCTCTAATCTGAAAATTTCACAACCTTGGGGAAATTGAGATCAGTGTGTGATCTCTTGTACTCTCCTTGTAATGAGCTAGGCACTCTGAGCCTTTCTCTGGCATAAATTTAATCCAGCTCCATCCACCCTGGGTTCACATTCTAAATTAGGCTCTTTCCCGTCTTGTTTTCATCTAAGTACAGAATTTGCTGGGTTTTACAAGTAAGAATTTCCCCCCCTCCCTCTTCACAAGCTTCCCTCCCTCCTTCTTTCCAAACTCCCTGCCCTTGACTTCCTCTTTCTAAATCACCCTTCCCATATGATTTCCAAATTAGTCATCGTGTTCCCTCCCTCTTTCATCTATCCCATTCTTCCTCACTTCATCCTGTTTCCTCACCCAATCAAAGACCTCTTAGTCATGAGTTTCCTCATTCCTCGTCCCTTCCATCAGTTACTTACATGACAATAGGAACTCTTTTTTAAAAATCACTTTCACAGTGAGATCCTCCTTAAATAACCTCTAAGTACACCCATTTAATGAAAAAAAGTCCATAATACAACACTAACTGTTCACCAGCAGAAGAGGTACTCGTTCTAGAGCAACAGACATTGAAAGCCCTGATTATGATCAATAGAAACTATGAACCACTGCAAAGAGAGGTTTAGAAGCAGCTCTTGTGCTGAGTTATTGCTGTTGTAAGTTGTGCAACACCAGCTTTGTATAGGCATCAGCCAGATAATGTAAATGCATCCACTTTCCTTTTGAATCAATGGGTTATCTGTACTTTGTGTGGCAGTGGCAGAAATTTGCATCCAACCAGTTTCACAAGTAAATATGTGATCTTCCTCAGAACTCTTCAGTTTAAGAAGCCACTTGACCTGACAGAGTTCTGTGTCATTAAATACGTTCATTTAAGGCACTGAATTATCTTGAGGAGAGTTCAACTTTTGAAGATGGCATAACACAGGTAACAGATTCCGGACACAGTGGAATAAAATATCTGCAAAGATAGAGAAATCCACAGGAAAGAACTGGATTATGAAGGGACTGAAGGCTTGAAAGGCTGCAGACAATTACAGACTACAAAACCAAGAGAGAAAATAAAATAACAGTCTTAGATTTATGTTACCGAAGAAAGGAAAATAGCAAAAGAATCTCACACTGCTACACTGACATTAATTAAGGTTCACAGCAGCCCTAAGAGCTTTGGCAGCCTTGGCCCTACTTTGACAGGAAGAAAACAACATATTGAGAGATGAAACAGCATTGTCAGAGTGCAAACACAGGGTCCTATGTGGAGGTCAGAATGAGGCGTGACTTTGGTCAGTTCCTAGTCTGCATCATAAAAGCAGGATTCAAATTATAGAAATTTCACACAGTTATAAATGTAATTCCATTACTTCCTCTCCTCTTCTTTAATCACAGAAGCTCTCTTGTTTCTGTTTGGAGCACAGCATCCCTGGACACTTCAGCAGGGTCAAACTTTCTTCATTCTTCACAGAAAATTGCACACTGGTGGTGGTCACATTCTTATTAGTTTTAAATGAAGACTAAAACCAGGGTGATGAGGCCAGCACAGATCCAGTGTAGTGAGATCAGCACGATGCAATTTCTCTCTGAGGTAAAATTACTCTGTTCAGCCATTCACAGACAATCGTTAAGACTATAAATAAGACTCCAAAGACCAATAAAAGTAGCATGAGGGAAGAGAAAGATAATTCCATATTTACAATGCCTATATATACATAAACATTTATGATCATTGTTTTGGGATTAGGTAAATATTAAGCATCAATTTTGCCAGGTACCATGTAGTGCTTGTAGTTGGACTTTTCTGTAGACCTCACAGGAGAAATAGGTCTTGGCAAGGCAGTTAGAGAGGGAAAGAATAGTAGATTTACAAGTCTTTAAAAACACTAAAGTGTGCAACTAAGTGCATTATTATAAGTACTAAGACTAATTAAAGTTCTACAACAGCCATCAGTTTCAGTGAAGAGATCTCTCTGTTCACCAGGATTAAGTTTGCCCTAGCAGCAAGATTCACGTGAAACAGATTATAGAACAAGTGTTGCTCGATTCACACATGCTGGCCTTCAGTGTCCTCCTAGAGGGCAACCACTGCGTGCTCCATCTGCAGCTACCTGCAATCTCTTCCAACAACCTAAGTTATTACTACAGTTCAGGCAACAGCTGTAGGACCCCTTTTCAAACAGTACCATCCCGTGTCTATAAACACGCCCTTTAAATTGGGTGCCAGCACTGTTTTTGCAGAACACTACACAATTTTGCTTGGGAGATGAAACACTGTATCAGTACAAACAACATGTGTCTACAACGTGAAGTTTTAGAGAACAGAAAAGGCTGGGGCCAAAATTTTGTCAACACGTAAATGCCATTCTTGAGTACTTACCCCTAGGCATGCAGTAGATGTACTTGACACAAGCATTATCCACCTACTGGGAAGCATATGGGGTCTCTCTGGACTTTAGAGATGGTTTGTACACCAAAAACAGATATCCACAATACTTTACCAAAACCAACAAACCTTTGTTCCTGAAGAGAAAAGGCTGTTTACTCCATTATACCAACCCCATTGAAGCACTCAACATATATGTTGTTAATATATAAACTACATTGTTTCAACCGTATCCTCCTCATTCCACACTATTCCCTCTGCTGCTATCAGCTTGCTTAACTTATTGTAAGATATAAATTACTTATTATCATTAGTTATGTTTTAAGTACTGTAAACATTTGTAAAGCTAAGCAATAAGACAAAAATATTATTGTGATATTATTACAACAAGAACAGGGTGAAACAAACACACGATAATTATGAAAGATACTGGGGTAAGTTTGCACAACTTGGGTATATTTTTAGGACAGGGTGTCTCAGTGACAGTGTATGAGAGAGGAGGAATTTCTGCCTGTTACACTGAATTATTTTCTTGGCTTTCTAAATATTCTGGACTAAAGTCTTTCTTATAAGGCAGAGAAAGTATCTTTCCGTCCCACGGGGGTACTGTGAGAATTACTCATCTGGTACATAGATAATTCCCAGCAAATAAAAGTGCCACCAGTCATTGTTGGTGTTACCTGCTCCTCACAGCTTCCGTGGCACAACAGCTGACTACAGCCCAGTGGGTGTACCACCACTTGCTATGCGGATACCTTTTTTTTTTTTTCTGGACAGGCTATTAAACAAGGAGAGAACAAAAAATTCCTGGGTTTCGTGTTCAACTGCAGCTTACATGGTTTTACTTGTAGCCTCACTCAGGATGAAAAGCACACTGAAAAGAACTGGCTTCATGTGCAACTTCCATCAAGTGATGCTGGCAGAAACAAGGGTTCAGTTTTAAAACCAGAAATATAGGGAAAATGACTGCCTCTGCTGGGTACCCATACTTGTTTGCAAACACTTGGTGTGCAATTAAAACAAGGAAAGACTTTATAATTGGCTAAGGAAAACACAGTAACCTAAGCAAATAAGTAAAATATCCACACCCATCATATCTCTGGCACTGGTTCTTCAGTTCACTTCCCTACCAAGCGGTGTCAAAGTCCAAGGAGTTAACATCTCTCTAACTCCTAGTCTTCTCCATTTTCCCTCTGCAACACTATTAATGGTTAATCTATGCTCGGGATGAACTTGGATGACGTGTCTCCAATCCCTATAGGAAGTGCTATCTGATCTGGGCCACCTACCCCTGCAATAGCAATTTATTTTTATTGCTGTCATCAGGCATCCCCCACCCCCAGCTTCAATCCCAATTTCCACAAGTTCAGCAGACAGCCAGCAGGAAATGCCTTACTCTCACTGTAAAACTGCCTGTGTGCCACAGCTTGGGAGCAGGCTCCTACCACAGAGGCACTGCTGTGACTGTAGCAGTCAAGGACCAGCAGCACCCGAGACACTGGCACAGGGCTCTTGTCATACCAAGGGTGTACCCCAACACAGGAAGGAAAACTTTTCCTTATTAGTTTAATCCTCAATTTAATCCTATCTTCTACCCATCACAAGCTCATTTACAGTTGTAGTGGTTCCCAACATTTCTTGGAAGGTTTTTGCGCAAAAAGCTTTTAGAATTAAATTCTCTGCACATTTCTTCATTTGCCAAGAGTCTGCTCTGCCCTTCTGCACACACAGGGTGGGAGTCACTGTGGTCTCTAGCTTCGCCCAGTGACTTTACATACAGCTGAGTGATTCTGAACATGGGACTTTAATCATACTGTGTATTATATTTACTGGGTATGTAAGACTGTTGATGTTTTATATCAGCTGGTAAAAAGGCCAGCTTAAAAAGTGTTAGACACTTGGTATGGCAAAACCCAGTTGAGGGTCATCTGTTGGTTACTGAACTGAAGAAGTAGATGCCTGAGCTGTTTCCTTCCCTTGAGCTCCAGATGCAGGACTTGGTGGGCTTCGGGAGAACGCTGAAGTTCACCTACAGCCAGTGACCTCAGGGGGCTTTACAGCCTTCCTCCCCTTTCACCTGACTTCTGAGAAAGGACGAACTGAAATTATACGTTGTCTTAGAGATGACATTCAGTACCCTGAGCACCACAGAGCACCCCTTGACAATGTTGGCCAGGAGAACTGCCACGGTGTGCTGGTGGGCAGCTGCCATTTTCCACCCCACAGGCGACCCTTCAAAGAGATCAGCACAAAATCCTCGGAAGTGCTTCTTCAGTTGAGTCTGTATCGCCTTAAAATAAAGCACGTTGATCAACAAGAATATCCTCCAGTTCTTTTAAAGGACACGGGTTTGAAATGCCCGCGAAAGGAGCTTGTTTCCCCGGCGTGTACCCTGGTGGCACGGCGGGCTCCTCGATGAGGGGAGGCACTTCGCCAGCGGGGACAGGACCGCCAAGAGCCGACGCATTTTCGGTCACGATTTTAGGGCCCCGAACTGTGAGGGAAACGGAGTCCCCTGCTCGCACCTGGAGCTCGGCAGATCCCCTTGGAAGAGCAGGCAGGCGCTGCTCCCCCTGCCCGCTCTCCATAACCAGGCCGGGATTTTTAATCAAAGGCCTTATTGCCGGGGAGGCGGCTGATCCCCTCGGCTCGGGGCAAAGCCCGGAGGCATCCGCGGCCGGACGGGCGGGTCCGCCCGGGATAGCCCAGCCCGGGCGGCCACAGCCCGCGGGGAGCAGCGCTGCGGCCTCCCCACTCCCGCCCTCTCTCCCTCCCGTATCCCTGGGTCCGCCCGTATCCCTGCATTCCCTGCTGCAGCATCCCCTCCTCCCCTCAATCCCATCAGTAGCGGCGGTCCCGGGCTCGGCTCCCCGCGCTGCGGCGGCGCTCGGTGGCGGCTCCCCCCCGCCGCGGCCGCCATGTTGGGCTGCTGCGCGCTCGGCGGCG
>WAAG01030307.1:8268-22429 GCA_013390105.1 Tichodroma muraria
CTATTATTCTGTAGTAGTGTTCATTGTTCGTTGGAGGACTCAGGTACTTGTTTCAATGTGTCATTTGAAAGCAGTAAGAACTTTTTAGAACAAAATCTCTTTTGCAGGTAGAGCTGAAGTTCCCAGCACCAGGCAAGCCTGGAAACTATCAGTACACAGTTTATTTAAGATCGGATTCATATATGGGATTGGACCAGATTAAACCACTGAAGGTGATGTTTGTGTTATATATTTGTATTACATCAAAAGCTACTTTATATGGTCATTAAAACACCAGAAGTCCTATTTATAAGAATTCAACCTGTCCTAATTTTAAAACAAGTGAGAAGGATAGACTTACAAAGAGTTTCTGCCTACGGTACAGTGGTAGTTTTATGATGGATTAAACAGGACTGAAATTTGAGATGCTTTCCCATGCATGTGTATTTTAGTTCATGTTTTTCTAAAATTTATTCAGTCTCTGCAGTATGGTTGGCTGTGGCTTTTTATACCTTGAGGTTTGCCATGACATTTCCCTGCACTTGCTTATTCCTAGATTCATCCAGTTAATGGGAAAAATGTAGCATGCCTTATTTCTAGAAGCAGTTCTTGGTTTTGTTTTTGGTTTGGGGAGTGGGATGGGATTTGTTTTGTTATTTTGTTGGGGTTTAAGTGTTCTTTTGTGGGTTGCTTTTTGTTCTCCTTGTGTGTGGATTTGCTTGTTTTCCCAACTTGCTATTTATTGTCTGTAACCTTTTTTTTTCCCTCTCTTCTATTTCCTTATCCAATTGCAGCTGGAAGTTCATGAAGCAAACCCAGTGCCAGAAAATCATCCACAATGGGATACAGCAATAGAAGGTGATGAGGACCAGGAAGACAGTGAGGGCTTTGAAGACAGTTTTGAGGAGGAAGAGGAAGAGGAGGAAGATGATGATTAAACTTACTGTTGATTGACTTCAATATCTGCACACAGTGCAAGCTCTTGGTCTGACTGTGGAACTTGTACAATTAACCAAGAAACACAGTACAGAAGCTTTGAGAAGGCTGAGTTTAAATTTTCTTTACCAATTAAGAGTGCATTATGTAACTTCTCAGTGGAGGTGAAACAAATCTGTTGCCATTGATACACCTTGGAATATGCTTATGGCTCATAGCCTTCAAAGTGCAGGATGGTGCATTTGTTTCAATTGAAAATAAAAGCTTTTTTTATTATAAATGTCCGAAAGTGTGGGCTATGTATTGTCTGATCAGTTTAGGGTCCAATTTAAATAAAAGGTACTATTAGCTAGGAGCAAACTTTCAATGAATTCTTCTGCATTAGGAATTTACTTTAGAAAATGTTTTGGTATATTTGACATTACAAATCTCTGTTGATTGAAGCAACATTTGCTCAACTTTCAAACTTGGTTGGTTCTGTGGTATTCATTAACTATTTTGCTGTGATACTGCTCACATCATTCATAGCTTTAAGAATCTGTTTTACTTAACTTGATCATTACAAATTGGCATTGTATCCATTGCCACATTCCATGTATTCTGGAGGGCTGCTTTTTTAGGACTGTTGCCTTTTTATGTCCAAGATTATAATGGAAATCATAAACTTTCTTGACTCTGCCATAGGATACTTATTAATGGCTTAAAACATTTTTAAGCCTTTATTTCGTCAGATCGGCAGGAGATCTGAGTCTTTTGATAAACAGAATGTCTGTAAGTAATTTTGGGACCACATGTTATGTAAGTTAGTGGCTTTTGTGTAATACCTTTATAAAAGGTACATGCTGAAAGCCGAAGTATATTCTTAATTCTGAATCTACCTGACACCGTCAGAGACATTTTAAGGGTAAAATACAACATGCAGAGAGGGCATGTTTTGTATCAGTTTTGAATTCCCATCAATAAACCGGACAATTTGATGGCTTTTTGCATTTGTAATAGTGTGCATCTTTGTCTGAGGTTGTTGGTTTGTTGGTTTGGTTTGNCAGGGAGGAGATCGTCAGGGTTGTTAGTGTGTTAGTGTATTCTATGAAACTTGACAAAAGCCACAGGTGGATTCTTCCTTTTCTTCCTCTCAATAAAACAAATGAAATGTTGCATTTCTATACTTCAGAAATACTTATGAGTGTTCTGCAAGTAGGAATAGATGTATTTCTGTTCCTGTGTGTTGAACTATGAAAATGCAATGCTGTAAAATGTGACAAATTCTCATGCAGGAATATCTCCATCCTGTAAAAATTGCCCAAAGCCAGAATAGGTGCACATTAATTTGTGACCTTGTTTGTTAGAAAGGGTTGTCACTTTAAATGAAAATTTTTATTGTTATATTCTTTGTAATTACAATAGATGCAAATAAAATTTGAAGGTGTTCTAATGAGATTATGGTATTTTTCAAAGTACTTCTGAAGTGCACATTGTGCAGAAAAAATTTGTAAACCATAAGCAGTGTCAGGTGTTCAGACTCAAGAATGAAGGCTAGGTTTAAATTAAATGGCTTGTACCGTTAATGCCTTTTAACTCCGTTTCTAACTTGCAAAATACAGCAGAGAAATAGCAACACAAAAGCTCTAGTTGTATTGCATAGGCTTTTGAGCCAAATACTGCTCTGGTGAGAGAAATGATAAGAGAGAGTCTGATGGCTTCCTCAATCAAGTAAGCAAGGTGAATGCTAAGATGACTGAACAACTCATAGTGGAAGTCTGCAGTTGTTAAAAGTAGGAGAGTGGTCAGTCAGGAGCTAGAGTTGATAAGATGACCATTCTGGATGGGTTGGGCTGCACTCTGACCACTGATCCCTAAATTTTGCTGTTAACAGTCAGGGTATGTACTGGCAAGATGTGAATGTATTGAAATGATTTTAAAGAGAAAAAAAGAAATCCTCTGTCCCTGGTCTGAATACTGGACTGTTTTCTTCTTGAAGATTGAAGGTGACAGCTGGGATAACTTTTTAAGTCTGCAAACTGGGGATAATAGTCCTGAGCCAACAAAGGCCGAATCTAATACTTCAGAGGTGTGTCTCTTGTGTAGTCAAGGTAACAGTAAAAATGTGAGGAGAAAAATTGTGGTAGTATTGGAAATCTTGATGATGTGAGAAAGGCATGCTCATAATTTTTCTCATGGAAATACCAGCTAGGTAGTTGTGCATGGTTTTACAACAGCTCTCAAGAGAGATGCAGGAGGGTTCCAAGGAGGTGTTGAAGAGCGTCACACAATTAAAACCACCCAACTGCAGCTGCCCAACATTATTGAGTTGGTCTTCTGTTGTGTGGTTTGTCCATTAATAGCTATTTCTTATTAACAATATGAATTGTCTGATTCAAATGCTGAACTCCCTCCTGAATGACAGCAGGGTGGGTAAAACGTTACAGGAAGAAGCAGCATTTTGCATTCGCTGTTGTATAAGCCTCACTTTTTGATAGGGTTTTGGAATTAATCTAGCCAGTTTTCTACCTAAGTGTTCTGAAACTCTGGGCTAGTAACTGAAGAACAAAAAAAAAAGTTCTGAAAATAAAATCTACTTTCCTACTGCACTCCCTGGGCTATAGTGACTCAAGCATAACTGGAAGCAGCTTCTGTTCTTTCAACCTGAACAGATTTGTTTCTGCCCTTTTGCTGTCGTGCTCCTTTTTGTAGCCCCTCATTCTAGGCCAGAGGAGGCAACTGTGCCGAGCCCGACTGTCCTCCCAACCAGAGATGCTGCAAATACCTTCAGGACTCGTGGCACTTCCAAGGGATAAAAATGGGACTTGGCTGGGCCAGGCAGGAGGATGATGCAGTGCAACTGGCCCTGCTCCTCCTGGTCCAGCTCAAGCATGGCTGCAGGGTGCTGTGACTGCGGTTAGTAGAGGGAGGCACCAGGATTAGATTTAGGCTGCTAAATGCTGCTTGTTGAAGTAGGTAAGTGTAGCTAAAAGAAGGAGTTATAAAAAATAAGGTGTTTTGTGTAATATGATTTAAACTTCTGCCTCCCTCTCCCACCAAGCATTGACAATGGTTGATTAATATTAAATTAAATAGTTTAATAAGTGGCAAGTGTCTGTGAATGGGAAAGCCATTGAGGTGTAGTGGAAGAGAAGGTGCTCTTCTCAAGGAGCAGGTGCTGTTCCCGGCCGCGCTCAGCAGGGGGAGGCAGGGGCATGGATTTCTTCAGGAAACCCGCGGTGTTTTCCAGGGGATACCTATCGTATTTGAGCTGTAGGTTTAGTTTTGTGCTCCCCCTTTCTGGAGGGGAAGAGGGCTTAGATGGAAGTTTCTTTGATCTATTTTTTTTTTCTTTTCAAGAAACTATTGATTTCTATATATTTGTCTGTGATGTGCTTTCCCCCAACCCCCTTGCTGCCCATTTAAAACCTGCTGAAGGTGACCCATTTTAATATTGGGATTAGTGTATTATTGTTATCGAAATTATTTTAAAATAAAAACCTGAGGAAGACAGCTGCCTTTCTTAGCAGTAATTGGGGTGTTAATGAATCCATTTTGAGCTTTAAACTTTGCTTTGCATTAGTTTTTGGGAAAGTGTGTGCAGAAGATGATTATTGTGAAGGTATGTGCACTTCAGCTGTGTTTTGAGCTCTGCAAAGGGAGGTACATGAGGTGGTTCCACCACGGGGATGCCCCTACCTTGAAGAGCTGATTTATGGGAGCTGCCTTGTGGGCACCCACAGCACACCGTGATCGCTCGAGTTTTAGATGATGTGCAGAGAAACATGTAAAAATGCCCCTGGCAGCAGCATCTTTAAAAACTCTTCTCTTAGGGTTTGTTGAGGGCTTGGCAGAGCACCCAAGTGCTGGATAAAAGCAGGTGCTTGTTTGGAACGCTGAGAAGAGGGAACTTGGTTGCTCGTTTTCAGTATTGAACTCTAGCTGAGGTATCAAATTTGTTTACACTACATCTATTGATATTCATGGTTGCACCTAATTTCTTTCGTGCAAAGATCTTTTGTTTTGAGATGCAGTTTGAGCCAGCAGACACTATTGCATTGGTAGAAATAATTTTGTGCCAAAATTGTTTATATTTTTCATTCACTTCAATAACAGAACTATCACTGGCAATGAAACCTATTAATAAATCTAATCAGCACGATGGATTGTAAAGCTAATGATAATATTTTAAAGCCAAATTGCGTACATTCTACCTAGAATTTAATTTTTTTGTGTGCTGAATCAGGAAGCACTGAATAATTTTCAACCTTTCACTGTGTGGAAACCTTCCACATACATGCTCTAATCATCAAACCAGGAAGACATTACATTTACATTGCATGTGTGAAATTTGACAGCACAAAGGAAGCTGCATGGACCACCTTGAGCAACTGGTTTTAGTTCACCCACCTTTACTTTAAAATAAGGTGTGAGTGCTTTTCTTTTTATGCAAGCAACATAGCTAGATGCCTCATGGCATGGAGGAATTCAGGGGAGAGACCCTGGAAGAGCTGGACATCTTGTAGGTACCTCCTGCAGGGTAGTCTCTGAGCTGGAAGAGCCCCAGTCTCTCCGGGGCATTCCTGGTCCCTCATGGGCCAGTGAGGATCACCCAGGCATTGCTTTTGGCTTTGCTGGGGTGTGGTTATTAGGTGCTCCAAAGTCCAGGCAGGTATGAGGCCACCTTTAACTTAAGGTAGATGAAAATGCAATGCTGCCTTTGCTGTGAAAGCTTGCTTTGGTTTTTAGGCACAGTTTTCCTTCACTGGAACTGTTCATGTGTATGCCACAGGCACTAGCATTTTATGTAGCCTTTATACCCTGTGCCACTGAACTCCATCAACCCACTCTGCCCTCCTGGTGGAAACACACCCAAACATAAGTGGGAATCAGAATGAGGCCATACTCACCAATATACCTGGGTGATGCTTCCTGCAGCTGGGAAATGTGATAGCAGTGACAGTGAAGCTTTTCCTTCTGCCTCCAAGTATCCAAACTGAGATGTCCAGGTTTATTTGTGTGTCATGCTCCCATCAAGGAGAGACTTGCAGAGCGGGAGGTGTGAAAGGCCATTGGTGAATTGTTCACTGTATGTTTTATTTTTTCCTTCCCAGCACACATCCCTTTCTCTGTGCCCAGATCACAGCTATGGAATTTGTGCTTCCTAATGTATGCACATGCAGTAAATTAAACTCAAATTGAATGACCAATTTCCTCACCACTGAAGCTCCATTAATTACTATGTGTAAATCACACTGGCTGAGATTAGATTATAATGGCTGTAAAATAGACACAGACCATGACAGGGTGGTGAGATTTGGAGGCCCAGATGACAATCAGTTTGGTCCCTTGAGATGAGACAGCTCTTGCTTCATTTTGCAGCCAGCTGTTGGTCCACCTGTATGGCCCAGCTGTGCAGGTCCCTCTGGATCAGTTCAGATTCCTCTCTTGGCCTCACGTACAAGGCAGTGGGTGTCAGCCTCCCATGGCAAGGCAATTTGAGCAACCTCATTTACATCATTAGCTCTCCTTAACATCCAGGGGCAGAAGGGGCTGCTGCATACAGGTACTTCTTCCTGAAGTTATGAGGATCTACTCTTCGCAGTTAACTTCCCCACATAAGGTTTTATCTTGGTTGTATCTTTTTATGGTTCCCTCCTGATGTAGATTTGTTAGGTGTATTTGATCTCTTTTTAATTTTTTTTTTTTACCTCTTTCATTCAATCAGGACTGAGGAGTTCATTCAAAAGTTAAAAAGCTGCCCCATTATGTTTTACATTCAAATTCATATTTAATCTATGGTATGTACACTAAAAGTTACTGTTTTTTTGAAATATGAGATGACTATACATGGGCTCTTCATTCTTCTTCTGTCCCACCTCTCAGCAAGCTTGTAAGACTTGGAGGGGATCAGGCAGGGCAGCTGGAGCTGGACCTTGCAGTGGGGTGTGAGTAGTCTGTGTCATCTGCTTGTCCCCCAGTCCATCCCCATCCTGAGAACCAATCACAGGAGGGGTCAGGCTCTTATAGATGAGTGAAGAACCTTTTCTCCTCATTGTTGCTCTTGCCTGGTAGCCATGAAAGTCAGGATGGTGGCCCCCACCACGTGAAGGATTGTCTCTTGGAAAGGGGGCATTGGATGGGGGCTACTGGGTGCTGGTGCAATGATGTTGTGCCCTTTGCAGTGACACTGAAGCTGGCTCTGCAGGCACGCAGCAACAGCAGGGTGCTGCATTGACCACTATGGGAACAATGAGATAAGGAGAGAGAGGGATAGGTGGCAAGGTTCAGGAGGATCATCTTTGTTATGAGCTCAGAGAAGCAGAAGGCTTAGAAGAGAAATAATTGGGACGAAAGCAGCTTAGTTAGTCCAGTCCATTGCCCTCCTTACAACGTCAATGCTGACGTTATCCCTGCATAGTGTGTCTCCAACCTCTTCTTCCAAATCTGATGCCTTGAGTGGTGGCTGTGGGATGTCACCGGGGTGTCAGTGCCTGGCAGCAGCTGTGGGTCAGCTCCAGATGGCCACACACTCCTGGACAGCACTGCCCAGCGCAGCATCTTCCACGCTCGCTGCTAAAAGCCCATTAAAACAAAAGATAGAGCAATATTCTTCAAACCCCACTGTGTCTTAAAAGGGAAGCATGGACCTCTTGGTCAAATGTGAGCTTGGGAGACTCGCAGGAGTGACAGCAATTAGTCACCACAGTGCTTTGAATCTTTATGATAGTGCTCTGTGTTAAACATTACAATGGCACTGATGTGGAAGCTGACACCAGCCTTTGTAAGCCAGGTCTCTGTAGAGGCGAGGTTGCAGGCTAGGCAATAATAAAATAGTTCTGCTTGTTAGACACAGGCAAGGCTTTTTGGTATGCACATCATGCCAGCCTCAAAAATGATGCATGTGTCAAAATAGCAGAGGGAAAATAGGACGAAAACCCTAAAATTAAGCCTTTTATTTGAAAGATATCACTACTAAAATTACATTAGTTTTATAACTGCAATATGATTTCTGAAGTTTAGCATTCAAGCAATTAATCAGCTAGCTCAGAATACCACTGGGAAGTATGCTTTGGTTCTGGTTTTTTTTCCCTCTTTTTATTTTCTGTTGGCAGCTATTCCACAGCTATTATCTGAAAAAAGAAGTAGCCTTCTCTGGCATACAGCAGAGGTCACTTGAGGAGTTCAAATCGCCTTTGCTAGTTCAGCTATCTGCCCACCTGTGACAGTATCCAACAAGTCTCTGCAGAGGTACTTGTGGATGGAGGACAACAGAGGCTGTCCCGGGATTCTGAATTTCATGCAACTTTGGGGTGATTTAGGGCTAAACTATACTAAAGTACTTCCCCACCACCCACTAAAATAAAGTTCAGACACAGATTATCCTCCGAGGTTGAGTGCTCAAATTTTGGTATATTTCCGGCCTCTGCTAGTATTATTTTTTGTTAAAGGAAGTTAGTGTATGGCTAAGAGGTGGTGTCATTTTCCTTAGTGAGGCAAACATCTGTAGGCACCAGAGCTGCCTGGGCAGCTGCACAGCTGCGTTTCAGCCGGGCTGCAGGACAGCGCTGCTGCCGGGCTCCACTCACAGGCACCGCACGCCTTGTGCCGGGGCACCCGTGCCTCTCCCCGCCACCGCTGACCTCCGGTGCGTTTACGCAGAGGGATCTCTGCACTCCCTCCTGGGGACGTGCAGATGTACCCTGAGCAGAAAATGGCCCTTGTGACCGGTGTCGGAGGCGGTGCTTTGACCTGCCCCTTGTGCCCGTCTGTCTGGTTTTTGGCAAGTGTAGCGCTGCATTTCTGTTCCTAAATCCATGCTCATCACTGATGTACCCTCCTCCATCCAGACTCCCCTTCCCACCTCCAAGAGCCGTGAAATTTGAGCTCTTGGTTCAACAGGCTCTAAACTGTCACGAGGTTTGGCTCCCGGGGAGGGTCTGCCTCGGTTGGACAAGCAGATGCTGTGTGGGGAAGTTTCTCGACTGAGTTTGTATGCAAACAACATACAGCTCCTGACTGCTGATGGCTATCCAACTCCCTGGCAAATTAAAATCTATAAACTATGCTGGCATATGTAATTTAAAAAATAGCTATGCTATAGTATGGCTATGCATGCATATTGACTAAAAATAGCACTTGCCAAGAGAAAAACAGAGATAATTACAGTGAATTTGGATTGCAACTGATTTTTTTTTTTTTATTGAATTAGGAAAAGGAGTATGCAAACATAGCTTATATAGAGACATATATCTTTATTGCTCTTTTTGCTATGGAGGAAATAAAACCTACTAGACTTGGACATTTGATACAATTTTATTATATGAAATTGTTACTGATGTCTTTCTCTCTGATGAGCTTTGCTTGAAGGTGACAGCTGAGCCCATCCTGCTAATGAGATGCAGTGCTCCTCTGGCAGGAGGCAGGAGGTGGCACCATCACACCTTGTCTTTCCTGTCTCTCTGGTGCGTGAGCAAGTGTTTAGTCTGGGGAAGAACAGCTTTCACCGTGACATGGCTGGGCAGTGGCTGCTGCGGCAGATTCTGGTGGAAGCAGAGTTTCCTCCTTGCAGGAGTCTTAATGATTACTAAATGACAGACGTAATCCTTGGCTGGGAATGGTTTTCTTGGCCTTCAGTGCACTGAGGTGTGACATGCATTGACCATTAACATTACCTGCCTACATCTTCGACACTATTTCTTTCAGAATATCTGTTCTAACTTCCTCTCAGAAGTGTCATATTTTTTCTTTTTTTTGGGGGGGAGGGGGGATAACATCTGCTTTCCTAGTGCCAGACCAGTTTTCCAAGCCTAAAGGAAGGGAGGAGGCTGGAGAGGGTGTGATCCTGCCCTAACCTGAGGGGTAAGAGCTCACACAAGGGCACGGCATGCTCTGTGGCAGCTGCTGGGGAGGAAGAACACCTCTCTCCCCACATCTCCTCCGCTGAACAACAGCTTGCCATTTCTTCTCTTTTATTTGCATCCATGCAGCAAGGGTATCCCAACATCTCGGGATTTGCCTCTGTAAGGCAGAGCCAGGCACACAGGGAAGCAGAGCACAGGCATCTGTGCTGCCCTCCTGCTGAAATGGGGGTCGAGCAGTGGTACTTTGCACAGGAGCGGTCCTTGCTGGCTGGGGCCTCCTGCTGCAGAGCAGGGAGCTGCCGGCAGCTGCCGGGCTGTAGGTGTTTAATTGGTTAAATGCCTGGGGAGGCTCTGGGATGGAAATGACTGCAGAAACAGAAGAGTAATCCAAGGAACAAACCCCCTCACCTGGAGGATTTTTTTTAATTACTGCTCGGACCCAGTTATCTCTACTGCAGAAAGTGAGGCTGTTTGAGACAAATTATTTCAGAGAGGTGCTCAAAGATGGGTCCATGAGAGGCCATCGCTCTGCCACTTCTGCCCCTCCACAGGGGGGGTTGCTGGGTTGCCCATAGCATGGGGGAAGCTGCATCCTGGTGCTGAGTGGCCGATCCCCCAGGGTGACATGTACAAGGGGGAAGTGGGCCCAAGGTTGGAGGGGAGAGCAGGGCTCCTAAATTTTTGCAGATAAGCAAGTTAGTATTTTACACCCTAGCAAGCATCGATGGGAGCTCCTTGCTCTGGACCTGGAGGCTCACCTCTGTTTCAGCATCACTGCTGACACTGGCCAGAGAGAGATGGTCCATGGGAAGTCACCTCAGTTGTATAAACAAACATTTAATGAATGACCACGTGTGTCAAGTGCCTTGTACTCGGGGATGAATAAGGTTTCTTTGTTTTTTATCTGCAGCAGGTTGCTGTTTTGGCTACAGCTTATTTCACTTTGGTCTACCTTCCCACTTTGGGTGCATGGGATTTTTGCCCAGGCATTTGCCCTTTTGGTTGCAGTTCCTCTCAAGGTTTCTTTTGCTTGAAAGAAGCTCAGAAGGGAAGGAGAAGGCATGATTTCGGCAGCTCGAGGGATTATTTCTTTTATCACTGAGGATACTGTGTGACTTTATTGCCTTCCTGAGCTCTTTAACACAGCAATAAACGAGCCGTTAAAATATTTTAAAATCAATAAATGTAATAAAGAACCAAGCAAATTACAAAGCTGCTCCCGATGTTTAGTGATTTGGGAAATAATCATGTCCTCAAGCGAGCAGTGGGTTGGGGCCGGGAGGTAGCTGGGTGACCTTGCAGGAGCTGCTGCGCCGAGGGTGGAGGTGGCAGAGCCCGTCTGGAGCCCGTCGCGGGGCAGAGGGGCTGTGGGGTGGTCAGTGGGCACGGGCTGGGCTGGGTGGGGGTCTGAGCAGGATGGGACTCCTGTTTGCTGCCACCGCTTGCCCATCTCGGCTGATGTCAGGCTTAAATCCGGGGGTTCTCTTTTGCCTCTTTGCATGTGCTTAATTTTCAGCTCATCCTCCTGGGCTGACTGCTGGGGAGCATCTGAAGTCTCTGCGGCTTTACTCCCACTTAGCAACGAGCCTAAACAAAAGGCGACCTCCAGGACCGGGCTGGGCAGGGCGTGACTGAAGGGTGGTGTGGGGTCCTGGCAGCCCGGGGGTTTCTTGATTGCCCCAGCGCTGCCATCCCACGTCGGCTCCTTTGCTGGGCAAGCTGGAAGGAGCTGGGATGGGAGCAGGGAGGGATTGCATCGAGGGCAGGAGCCGCAGCTCCTCCCACCGCTGTTTTCAAAGGTTCATGCATCTAAATGACTTCTCAGCAGCTGTCCTCCCTGGAGACCCTCTTTCTTGAAAGATGATACTGCTCTGGTAATTAAGGTAATTGTTTAAATTCATTCCCTTAAACCGGACTCCATCATAACTTAACCAATGGTGTCTGTGCAAGCGTGGCAGGGTTGAAGAGGGTCGGGGCGGGTGTCACGGGATTGATTCATCACCCGGAAAGATTTATAGGTAAAAATCTTGTTAAACTGAAACGCCTAACAAAGATGCAGGGAAAAATCACACACAGGGCATCACCTGGGCAGGCAGCTGCCCCAAAAGACCTGCTGATATCTTCTGTGCTGCAGAGACCGACAGGGTGAATGTCACCCCGGCAGCCAGGTGGAAAGGCATGCTCCAAGCCCCACCCCCGCCCCGATCATCTGCCCAAACAGCAGGTTGGCCTGCGCACATTTATGTTGTTTTGGGATATTTAATTTCCTTTCTCACTTACTCCGAGTGCTTTCCGATTTCATGGAAGTGTGAAGGTAATTGAATGTAATTGTTTAAAGAATCAAATTATTTAAATTATGGGGTAAAGCTTGAAATAAAATGACAATCTGTGGGAGTATATTAATGGTGGTGGTGGATGGAGAGTGGCAGAGTGATGTGTGCCGTCATGCCTGGCACAGGGCGACTGTGCTGGCTGTGCCAGGGAGCCACAGGCTGGGAAGGGGCAATGGCTCAAGGACAGGATCCAGCATGGTCCTGAGTGGGTGGCAACCCTCTGTGATACTCATCCCTCCCTGGCAGAGCCCAGACCGTGGCCAGGTTTGTCTTCCATCTGAAATGACTTGGGCAAGAGCTGGGGGCTCAGTCCCTCTTTGAGGCTGTTTCAAGGTATCCATGGGGAGTGGCAGAGATTACCCTGGGGATAAGGGCTTTTCCCCATTGCCGCATGGATTGCCCCGTGTCCAAACCCTGGATTGGTCAGCTTGCCTCATGGCTAGTCATTAAAGCCATGGCTCCTTTGTCCCTCACCATGCCATCACCTGCCCCAAAAGCTTCACTTCCATGCCAGGAATCTGTTCTTCCTTGGAGAAGGCTGTGAAGAGAAGCAGTGGAAGGAAGGGTTGAAATATAATCAGTATAAGACAGGCAACACGCAAACATCAGGACACTGGTGAAAAGAGTGTGAATGGGATTTGCATTAAAAATAATAATAATTTTGGAGACTGATGGTGGCCTGATGAGGTGCAAATAGCAGGGGAAGCAGTAACATGAGGCAGGAGGCTTCAATTGTGCTCCTTGCTTCCTACTGCCTGCCTCTCTGTGCAGAGATCTTTAATATTTCTCTGCAGTGCCATCTTCATCTGAAAACCTTATGCCTACAGAAGAAAGTGGTTCAATGGTTTTGAGGCTGGGTGACATCCAGGTCCCTCATGTAAACACAACCTTTTCTTTTTCCCACCACCACTTTATCACCGTTTTCACTTTCATTTGGAAATGAGGCAAGTGGTTACACTGCCCGTGCACATTTCTGGTGTTTGGTAGGCAGATTTACTTGGGCAGCAATTTAAAGCTCCCCTACCTCCTCCATCCGCTCCTGCCCTCACCCCACCATCAGGCGTGTCCCTCTGCACGTGGGAGGGTGTTGTGAACCAGCTTTCTGTGAAAGGGCCTTCAGCCTTTGGGTTGAAGCCACCAGCGGGTGGCCATGGCTGCTCTGGTGGCCGTGACATCTGTGTGAACATGCCACAGGAACACAGGCATGTTCCCCTGCACCATCAAGGGCACAACTTTCCCCTCAGCTCCACCTCTGGCTCATCTCTCTTTACCCCTCCTGGGGAGCCTGAGATCAGGGAATGAGCCTTGCATTTGACTCCACAGCAGATGTAAACACTTCAAATCATTCCCCCAACACTATCTCATCTGCCCTTGCTTTTAGCTGTGATTTAAACTGCTCTCCAGACCAGCTGTATGTTTTAAACCAAAATTCAACTCTTTAAATTAAACTTTAAATTCAAGGCTGTCAAAAAAGCCGTGCAAAGAGCATATTCCAAGGAACTCTGCAATCCTTCACCGTACATTTGCTCCCAAAGCAGTGGGGAATTGGCTGGTTTGAGATCTGGTTTGGTTTTTGGCTGCAAAATTATACACAGCATTAATAGCAGCAGTGATGAGAAAGCAAAATCCCCAGTCGCCTCCCCAACATTTTGCTCTTGTGTTGCATTGTATTAATAGGATATTTTTTAGTGAGAGGCCACAGCTGACGCCTCCATGCTGTGAGGCTGTGCCAGCCTGCCCGTGCTAGATGACATAGGTAACATGGTGTGACACAAACAACAGCACCGGGTGTGACAAGCCACAGCAGCAATGGATCTGCAGAGGCAATGTGAAATAACAGGGATGCTAAGACTCATGCTCGAAATTTTAAATGGCTTTCAAGAGAAGAGAGGCGTTTAAAAGGATTTTGTCACAATTTTTCATAATTACTAGTACTTTTCCCTATTTATCCCATTAGGGAATTTAAAACAGGAATTTGCATGGTGGTCCAGTTCCCTCCATTTTACTCTGGTAAGGCAATCCATGACTGCTGGCCCACTGACCCTGATTTTGTCAAAAAAAAAAAAAAAA
>WAAG01030307.1:22446-48652 GCA_013390105.1 Tichodroma muraria
GAGAAGAGGGAAAATGAGGGATTACAGGTCTTTGCCAGGATGAAGGCTGGGAAGGCTGGGATGAAGAGTATTTGTAAGCTTTGTTATTAACGTGTTTGTGAACACCATGGGTTTCATACACCAGTTGCAGAAGATAGAAAACAGTTATTCCAATTCTGTGCTGATAAAATATTTTTCACACCTACAGTATCTGTCAAGCCTGTAGCAATGCAAGCAAAAACCAAAAAAGAGACTTAATGCCACCTTGTTTCTCCTGGATCTACCAAACCTCATTTTTTTTTTTCTTTAAATGCAGAGTTTCTCTCTAACCATGACTCTAAGAAACAAATGCTACTGTGGCCATCCTCCTGACCTTGTGCTTGCAAGGGACTGGTGGAATTAGCTTGAGCATCTCACCTTGCTCACAGTCTCTAGTGGGCAAGTGCTTGCCCTTCTCCCCACTGACAGGGCAGGGCACCAGCAAAGCCCTGGCTCTTATTGGTACAAAGAGCCCAGGATCTCTGCTTTCCTGCTTTTCCTCTTCTTCCTTGGTAAATAAAACAAGCTTATCATTTACCTCATCTTTTGTGGTGGCAAGTCAGAAGTAACTCCCCTAAACCCCAGAAAGCCCAACTATCACAAAACCAGTGTGCAGGGACCACAGAACCAGCAAAAACAATGGCCACGATTGCAAGCCTGTCTGGTGAGGCATTCATGTGACTGGAAAGAAAGGGAGGTGAGGAGCACGTTTGGCTTGCCATGAATACTGAGTAACAATATATGTAAGCATGTGAAGTGGGCAGCGGGGAGCTGTGCAACACTCACAACTGTGACAAACCCCTTTGCTGGGATAATTTGATCTGGCACAGTCAATGGAGCATGGCAAGATTATTACGACCGTTATTATCATAGGTACTACGGAATTTTGGTGGTGGTGGTTTTGTTTGTTTTCTGTTTGGTTTTTTTTTCCGGTGGATTTTTTTGTTTGTTTGGGTTTTTTCCCCCCACTGGTAAGAGCTGCTAGTGCTATGCTAACCAAGGGAAGAACTGGTACTTTCTGTTATGAATGACTGGAAATTCAATTAAAAGCCCCTCCTGCATTCTGCCCAAGTGGCATGGCATGGCAGCCATAACTGGGTATATAATTTCTACACATTGTGGGTATCTTTGCCTGGCCATACCCGTAAGATTTTCCAGAGAGCCGACTTTGTGAGTTTGTGTACAGGTGCATGTGGGTGCGCGTGAGCAACACTACACACACCCCTTCAGCGTTGCTGGCAGAAGGATGCCAGGCACTGTTCCCCCAATTTCCATGTAAATTATCAAAACCGAAGTGACTGGTCCTTCCCATCCGTGGTACATCACGTAAGCTCAGCATTGGGCCAGGCTGCTGCAGGAGTGGGACAAAGGACTGATGCTACAGTCTGGTTTCCATGGCAACAGAGGAGTGGTAGTGAGACCAGAAATATTGCAAACACCCCTTCTTCTCACTGCAGCCCAATGCACTGTATTGCAAAAGACAGTGCTGTTCTGAGGGGGGGGAGAGTGGGCAGGAAGAGTCCAAATGTCTTTACCTTCCAGGCTGCAGAGTTTCCAAAATAAAAAGAAATGGCAATTTTTCTTCTCGATGTAGTTGCAAAGGGAAAGGAAACGCGCCACGCAGGCCCCGTTTTCTGCGTGTAAAACGCGTGTGTTCTTTAAAAGGCAGTGGTTGGCTGCTTATCCGGACATGATGTGGTTGAAGCTGTCATCGTAATGGAAATTCATTGCTGTAGCTATGGTAAATTGAGTTTTCTGCCTGTGCTGAATGCATTAGTCTAATGAGATGTTTGCAGCTGGAGAGCTGAGCTGCTGGAGACTTACACTGTGCTAAAAGACAGGGAGAAGATGGCTTTTGCTGGGTCCTTGTGACTGTGCTGAAAGTCTTCTGTCCTTTGGGTCCCAATGCCCAGGCTCTCTAAAGATTCTGCTCAGTGTCTTAGCCTAAGCAATAGGTAAGAGGAAAGCATGCTGCTTCTTCTTCTTCTTCTCCTTCTTCTTCTTCGCCTGATGTTTGTCGCTGAGCCTTGTCAGAGCAGTTCTTGTTCTGCTTGTCTGTATGTGGTAACTTTGCAGCTCCTCAGTTGCAGACTGTCTTCCCCGAAGCCCATCCTTCCAGAGCCCTGGGAGCAGTTCCTGTGGGGAGAGAGGCAGAGACCAGCCGGTGCTGCCGGCGTGCGCTGCGCGGCAGCGGGAGCGTGTCTCTGTGTCTGGGGGGGTGTGAGTTAGTGAAGACTTCTGACTACAGAGCACTCTGCATGCTGTGTGGCTTCAGGCTTTTCCAAACCTGAATCTGGTTTTTTTTGCTGCCAAAGTAAATGTCTCTTCCATTTTAAAAGCAACTTATATTGCAATATATGTAGCAGACAGTATATATGTCACATGTTCTGGGGTTTTAGCATAGTTCATAGAGCAATGAGTTTAATTATAATCTCCTCATATCTTCAAACCAGATGTAAGGTTGAATTTTTATGCCTAACTGAAAACTGGAGGGAGCGATACTGTTTGCAGGCTGGGTTTTTCCTTCGAGACCAGCAAGCTTCTAGCTTCTGAGGCACACTGAGGAGCACACTTGAGCGGAGTTGTTCGTGCTTGTCTTTTCAGGTGTTTTGAAGCTAACTTTGAGGGAGGACGGAGCCCGGGGATGCAATGCCTGCGGGCGCCTGGCTAGCCCTGCTGGTCCCTCCCTAGCCCTCCAGCCCCCGCTGCCGCCCCAGCCCGCACCCACCGCTTGCTGACAGAGGGTGAATCCCGGCGTGGTTCAGTGAGTAATTCCACCTTTCCATCGCTGGTGAATGGCTGTGGGGGTTGGTTGCTTTGCCTGGGGCTCGTCTGACAGCAGTGGTCCGGAGGAAAGGAGTTGCTTTTGGGTTTGGTGCATGCGGGGCTTGTGGCAGGAATAAAGTTAACCCGGTGAGCTGCAGGAGAAAAGTTGCTTGAATGCTCTGCTTGGAGGGGGATTGCTGTTTAATCCTGGGTTTATTTCAAGGAGTCTTCTGAAGACGTTTTTCTCAAGGACAGACCAAGGGCTTTTCCAAGTGAATAAAGGCAAAATGGGAGAAGTAAAGCAAAGAAAGGGATGTTGTTTTTTTGTGGGAGCAGGGATTGAATCTAAAGAGGGTCTCTGTGCTACAGGAGTACTTACAGCATCCTCCGCCCCACCGTGCTGCCGGTCCCTGGCGCGGCTCAGCACGCCAGGTTCAATCAGCCACTGGGGTAAATCAGCATAACTTCCCTGGCTCCAGCCTCACCTGACACCAGCTGAGGACTTGCAGATTTTGCAAGTTCAACTTGGAGATTTGCAAGTTCAGGTTTTGTAATTTTATTTAGATGAGGTGCCTCCCAGTTCTCTCCAGCTGCAGGTGACTTTGTATTTTAATTCAGAAGTCACACTGATTTTCCCGGTCAGGCAGAGCCCCTCTGCCCCATCATAGAGGTTAGTTAGCTGATGCACCTGTTCTTTAGATTAGAAAGACTGCCAGGGGCACTAATTTTTCAGTGATTGAGTGTGAAAGAGGGACTGGAAAAAAATCTACCAACAGGAAAAGTACATGTGCTGAATTAAATCAGAACACTGCAGAAGGTATACTTTGAGAAACGCTTTGTTGGTGAGCACAGTAACTCTGACATTTCTGTTGTTATGTCTATTGGAAATGTTTAAGTCAAATACTTCCCTGTTTTGTGGAAAAGGGTGGGTAGAAAGTGGCAATTTTCTTTCTAGAGCATTCAGTGACTTGCCATGAGGTTTCTCACCTACAGGGTTGAGACATGACTGCACAGGTGCTTGACAGTGGCTATGGGACCTAGAAAAAAGAAATTGAAATCGGATGCTTTTCCCTCAGCCATTCTCTTAGTTCCATGCATGACACAAAGATTTGAGATTTTGTTAAACTTTTTTTTTTTTAAAGAGAAACACAATACTGTTCATGCACTTATCATGGTACTAGAGGTTCAGTTTCCTGAGATGTGACAAATGTCTCCCCAACGTCTTTCCCTCCCTCAAATTTAGGTAATATTAAAGAAAAGGAAAAAAGCAAGAGAGGTCAGGTTGTGGGGTGAACAAGGAAGTGGGGTGTGGGACAGTTGTCCATTCACATCCCAGTAACAGGAGACAGCCAAGCCCTGCCAGCTGGGCTCCTGCCCGCTCCCCTGGCCAGCCCTGCTGCAGGGAGGCACTTGGGCAAGGGCCTCTCTCTCTGCTGGGACATGGGCTGGCCTCAGTGGGGATGCATGCATCCTCCTCATCCTTGGCCATGCTGGTGCCTGTCAGCACCCTTGGATGCCCCCAGCACCCAGCTCTGTGGGAGTCAGCTCAAATCCAACAGTAAAATGTGAGATAATTTAACTCATTTAAGTTGAATCATAGAAGCTGGACTTCAGTGATCCTGAGGGTCCCTTCCAACTCAGGATATTCCATGATTCTATGATTCGAATTCCTCAACATCTCCACTTCTCAGCAGGCTCCTTCCCTTCAGTGAACTGAACATCACTAAGGCTAGCCCATATTCCTAGCACTATTTTGGAAACACTCAGGGTACTTCCAGCTGGAGGTGGAGGCATGCTCTCCTCCTGCAAATGGCAGGGAACCCACACACATCTGGCAAGTAAATAAAAGAAATAAAAGCACATTTTGGGGTAAGGAAGACCTTCAGGGAATAGTTGTTGAGAGCAAGACAGCAATGATTTCTGTTGAAAATTGAAAGAAATGAAATGTTTGTATTTGGTAACGCTGAAGTCAGCAAACTCCTGTTTTCTTCAGGGAGTCTTAGTTCACTTTCATAAACTATACTTGATGGCCACATGGTGTCTTTAAAAAAAAAGTACCAATGAGAAAATACACCTCAATACCCTAAAATCCTACCTTACCTCTTTCTCCACAGCTTTAAAATGGTGCAAAGGAGGAGTCAGCTTTCCTTATATAAAACATTCCCAGCTGAGTTCTCCAGATGACCATTAAGAGCAGCTACAGTGTTTAACAGGTGATGGCTTTCTGCAGTGAGAATGAACAATAATTGCTTTACTTATGCAAAGAAAAATATTCCAGGCTCACCTTGGAGGGAATAATTAATTCCACGTATTAATTCTGTCATAACAAGTTGCCTCATGAGGAATTGGTTTCCTGTACAAAGGAAGCAAAATTTTATCTTTATTTTGCTGTATATCAGAAAAGAAACTTGATTCAAAATTGTGTGTCAGGAGATTATACACTGCTCTGCTGAGCACCATGATATATTGGTGCACTAAAGGTACTGGCTAATTTGCTATTGACTTATAAAATTGAAAAGAATTTATAACCTAAGTTAGCGTCTTTGCACCAAGTTCTTCTATTGATGAGAATCAAGAAATTAACAAAAGGTGATCTGCAATGAAGGTGGAGTTAAAATTTATTAAACTTCTAAACTTTTGATGTTATTTTTTTAATAAAGCCTTACTAAATATGACGAACCTGTAAGTCATTCATTGACTGTTCCCTTTAGGAAACAGCGTAAATTTGGCTTGAATAAAGGATTGCCCAGAGAGAGTTTGGATGTGTAATTATATTCCACTGAAGGCTGTAGCCCTGCAGTTTATACTGACCTCATCTTTAAGGGTGATTCTCATTGTACAGAAGAAACGGTGCTATAAATGCTGGCCGCTCCCTTTCCCCCTGTAAGGGTTTGTTACTCTCTTCACATTGGGTGTGAGATGCAAAGGATGGGGCCTCCTTTCCAACATCAGCTGGCAGTGCAGGCAGGAATATGCGTCCGGTTTCCTGCTCCTCCTCCCTGGCATGTGCACGGACGCCGGTGTGCTCGGCATCCGAAATGTCAGACTGACAAAAGCTTTTGCAGGGGCCAGCTGTTGCTCTCGTTGCTTCCAGTATTTCCACACACGGGGCTCCCAGGAGTATTCGCTGACATTTTCTTTATTTACGACAGGTGTGACTGAACCGGAGCATTCAGAGCTGTGCCCTAAATTGCTCGGAGTGCTCTGGTCACCCTGCTCCCCCAGAGGGTCCGCTCCCCGCCTGCCCCACACAGCGCTGGGCGCCCTCCCCGCTCTGCCGCAGCTGGAGCAGCAGGGAAGGGGCTGCGCTTGGCACAGGGAGGGGGAGACCCAAGGTGTCACTCCTGTGTTAATTAACCCTGCCCTTCCTGCCACCGCGCTGCAGCTCCGAGGTCCTGGCTCAGGAGACAGGCAGCTGGCTAAGGCCACCTGCAGCTCTACCCCAGATACGTGCTGGTAGAGATACACTTTCCTGGATAGCTGGAGCCGGTTCTGCTCCTGGAGCAGTGTCTGGCTCTGTACACTGCTCCCACCTCAGCACAGGGTGCCAGGGAGTAGCAGCTGCTTAATTGCTGGACTTCTGCTAATACCTGTGCAAGTCTTGCTTTCTCAGGGAGAACTACAGAAAGTTAATCCCACAGCATGTGGCGATTCCATGTGGCATCCCCTGTGATCTCAAGTAGTTTGGAAAAACCAGCTGTGTTTCTCTGTGACACTCCTCGGACGTGAGCAGCGCATGTGTACATGCTGCCTTTTGCTGAGGGACGAGTCTCTGAGAGCTGCCCTGCCTCTCTGTTGTGCAAATACCTTTTCATGATGCTTGCCTCCATCTCTCCGTGCTTCCACTTGTGTGTCAATGGCATGAGGGAGGTACTACAAGGTGCATCGTGTTTTACTCGGAGGGAGGTGCAGGGAAGGTATGAGATGTTTTCTCGTTTCAGCCCATCTTCCTGCAGGTGCCACACCCCCGAGGTTTCAGTGAAAGGGCTAACTGTGACTACCATGTAAACCACCATGTCCCCAAAATGCAGGATGAGTCCTTGTTGATCTGAAAGCCTGTAAGCAGCATTGCCCCCCAATGATCTCTTCCTGCCTGCTTGCCGGGAAAGCCACCACCAGACGGGTAGGTTTTTAACCCAAGACCTTGTCTTGCACCACAGGCAGATTTATTGAGAATTATGGTAGTTGTCACCCTGAGAGGCTCCAGTGAGTGTTTAGGCACTCTATAAACTCACTGTCAGAGGGAATGTGTCATGCAAACATTCAGTCTATCAAGGCAAGAGAAAGGAAAGGTGGGAATGAGGGATCACCACTGGTCTTGTTTGCTGGGTGTCCTATTGCCACCTCCTGTCCCCTTGCCAAAGTCATCTCTTGGGTACCTGCTGCTACCTGGCCCTACAGAGCAGCCTAAATTTGGGACAGAATGGGCAGACCTGAGCCATGAGACCAGCATTGCACCTTGCAAACAGCTGTGGAGGCTCTCCAGGGGAGTCAGCAAGGGGGCACAAGCTGCTTTCTGGTGGAACCTCTGTTTTACAGGATCAGTGTGAAAATGATCTCATTTCCAAAGTACACATCAGCGGTTTGCAGCCACTGAGACCTGTGGACACTCTGGGGAGAGAAACATGACTGGAGGCCAGAGTAAAGGTTTGGGAGGGTTCTTCAAACCTGGCCAGAGATGGTACTCAGAAGAGATCTTGAAAGGAGAGATGGGCACTGAACAGGGCAGAAGAGAGCTCTGGGGTTTCAGCTAAGGACAGATCCAAAGGGCAACATTACAAGTAGGGGTTCCATATTAAAGAGTCTGAGAGATTGTGAGGTTTTCTTTTATCTCTGCTATCATTTTTGTTTTGGGCTGAGCTGCCACTGTGCCTGGCTCTGGCTCTGCAGGGAAATGCCTGCACACACTCAATGTTGTGCTCTAAAGCTTGGACAGATGCACCAACCCAGAGCCAACACAAGGATTCCAGGATCACTTCAGGGGTTTGTTGGTGGCTCCTATGAAAAACCCCACAGCATCAATAGGATTACAGCCCAGCAGGTGCTGTGGAGTCTAATAGTAGATAAGGCCTTTTAATATATGTACCTGCATATTTCCGTGAGCTTGTATGTGCATGGGAACTATCCTATTGAACTATTGCAATAGAGATAGAGAATTTTTCCTTGTTCTCCATCAGAAAGAATGAAGTGAACCAGTGTTAATTCATTCATTACCCCTAGGAAGAAATATCTTGTGGAGGACACATCCATTTGGCATGGCATCTTAAGAATCATGCAGAGGGAACTGAAGGAGGACTTCAGTAATACTGTATCTGGTGCATTTTTAAGATCTGTTTCCCACAGAAGATGTCTGTTTTCTCCCTCAGAAAAACACAGAACTGGTGAGGGCTCTTGTTTTGCAAATGCCCAGTGCAGATTCTCAAGAAAACATCTGTGAGAAGAATCATCATAAAGTCTCACCTCTCTTTCCTGCATCGTGCCAGTAAAGGAAGGGCTCACATTTTGGAGCTGGAAAAAAGAAGGTTGTGGTGGGTGGCCCACCTTTTCAAGGCAAGAATGTTCCCTTCCTGCAGCTTGTGCAGCTGCCAAGGAGGTGGTGAGTGGGTGAGCAGTTGCATGGCCCCCTCTGTCCCTGAGGGACAGAAGGGACTCCAGTGCCACTGTCAGGCAACAGCAATGCAACAAATAGTGCTTCAGTGCAGATGTGAAGTAAAGACACTCACAGAGTAAAACAAATAGAAGAGGGGATGTCTTCAAGAAACTGTTTATGATCATTGTTTATGTATATGTGGAGACTCAGTACCCTGTTGCCTTAAAAAAAAATGTTTGTAGCATTTATCTCCCAATTTAATCTGGCAGCCTCCATCTATTTCCCTGTAAACGATGAATGAGATGTGCCTAGTAACTATCTCTTATGGCTCAGTAAATACTTGAATTTATTTGCATATTAAGTTGGCCACGTTTATATCGTGCTCGCTAAATGCAGCAACACGAACTACAACACAGAGGAGGCTCATGGGCCATTAATGTGCCAAGGATTTATGTGAATGACTCCCTTTAACATTAATGGAAGTGATCTGCACAAATCGCCTTCCACTGAGGGAATAGACCATAATGTATGTAAATACATATTACTCACTGCTGTTTAGTTATTCAAGAGGACGCTTAGCAATCTAAAACACCGCTCTGGTGCTGATATATGAGCAGTTTTCCTTAAAATGTGGGGAGAGAGGGTGCTGCTTGTGGTGTAGGTTATTGTGTCCCCTCTGAGCTGGCACACATTTGGAGGTGGTTGTAGTGCCTCAGGCTTCAGTGGGATACAGAGGAGGAAAGTTTTTCATGGTTAAGTCCTGGCTGAACAGGTATTTTGCATGGGAGTACGGGCAGTTCTGCTGGGTGGGATGCAAGAGCTAGGAGAGGTGGGTTCCTCTGTCCCTGTTAAGCTCCCAGCATGGCTGGCAGTGCTCCCCATTTCCCAACCAAAGGCTCTGCTGTGTGCCCCAATGCTGCTGCCTTTCAGGAGGGGCTGCAGTGACCCTGTTGGTTTTGTCGAGCTTGGCTCTCCTGCCTTCACTCACTCACCTGGGAAATCCCATTCGTGTAGGTCAGTGAGCAGCACGGCTGGGCTCTACCCACGTGTGTGGTGTAGTAGCATGTCTCCCCACAAAAATGGATGTCCTCCTGCACACTGGGAGCTTTGCTGCAGCCTGCCCGGGGACCCCAGGGCTGCTGGACTGGTACTGCCTCACTGCAGAGGCTGCAGGCATGGGCAGGGTGTGCTCTGGGAAAAAAACCCTGTTGTTCCCCCTCTGCGTGGCTTTTTCCCACCTTTTCCATATGTGTGAAAGTCAGCAGTGTGCCTGGGGGGTGCAAGTTCTGCTGTGCCCCCAATTCGGCTCAAAAACCTTTGGACACACGTTAATATGTTGCATTCCTCTTGGGATTGCTGTAGTGGTGTCAGGTCACTGAAGCTAAGACTGTGCAAATATCCTTGCCTCTCAGAACATGGGGTTCTTGGGTGATGCTAAAAACCCAGAAAATATAGCTCTTCTCTTATTCACAGCTGACTAGATGGAGGTAAATTTGCTCTGGAACTAAAAAGAATCAAGTGGTCAGGCTGATGGGACTGACCACGGTGTCGCTATTTCAGCCTGCTCCTGACCCTGCATGACCACAGATTTGGGTGCTTCCTACACCTGAGCTCGTGAGCTCGGGTGGGTCAGGGCACCCTGCAGCAGACACAAAAACGTGCTGGTGTGGTGGCCTGTGCAGTCCTCTGGGGTGGTTAGTTTGGGATGGAGCTGTGTGGCATGGGGAGAGACAACTGGGAGAAACTTGCAACTTCAGGGACATTTTTCTTAACAAGATTATTAGAGATGGTGAAATTTGTTCAATCTCAAGTGTTTTGGAATTTATATTAAATTTACCTGCCATGGTTGTTACCTCTGATTTCTAATTAAATGAGGTTATTAAACTGGGAGACAATACTGCAAAAGTCATGATTGATTTTTTTTCCTTACACATAATTTTTACATGCTTAGCAGTGGCAGGCTCTGCCGACAGCAGGGACCGACACTGAGATGGCAAAGGAACTCAAGGATCTGTCTTTGTCAAGAAGAAAGATCTGCTCAGGCAAGCTACCATTAACCTCGTGCCAGGGCTTTTGTCTCTCCATCAGCTTAGAACACGTGGAGCAAGAAGGACTGTCCAGGGAAGGGCTGATGTTTAGTAGTGGACTTGGCAGTGCTGGGCTAGCAGCCGTCCTGATGACCTCCGAGATCTTTTCCAGCCTAAAGATTTCTATGATTCTATGCTATAGTATTTATTTACCTGGGTAGGCTGCCATATGATGAGGAGAAAATGAAGAGAGGTTGGGGTATTTGATGTGGAGGTAGGCATGCAGGAACATCCTCCTCTGCGAAATGGGGAGAGCAGGACTGATTGAGATTTCTGGTGGGTGATTTATTCTAATTAGTTTGGAAGCTGGTGTGTTCTTTCAAACTCATTAGTATCTAGTTCTGCAGATATAGATGTGTCATGCAGAGGGACATACGGGAGGGGATGATGAGCACACAGAAGCCCATCCTCCTGCCTGGAGGTGAAAGCTTCAGAGCAGGCAGGGAGCTGGGAGGAGAAAGAAGTGAGGCTCCAGCCCCTCTCAAGTACACTCGGGGGGACTCAGGGAGTGCAGCTGACAGTGAGTCCTGTGGGAGGCTGGGCCAAGGGAAATGGTCCCTGAGGCCAAAGAGAGAGAGAGCTTTCCAGAGCAGGCAAAAATTGCCGTGCATGCCCATCTGTGTGCTTTAAGACCTCACACGAGCTGGGTTTCCCCAAAATATCATGAGGTTATAGAAACATGTTATGTACAGGTCCAATGGCAAGCAGGGCCGTGTGTGCCACTCCATTACTTCTCCCATCACTGCCAGCATGCAGAAACATGTACAACCACGGGGGCACTTGTGTCTGGCACTTTACCAGCTAAATAAAAGTGCAGAGAAACTGGAAATGCTAACGATGGTCTTGCTGTGTACTCACCCTGTGTCCCAGGCTGTGACTGCAGTCCTAATTACTGTTTGATGAAGAAGTGTTGCTAGTCAGAGGTATTGTAATTATTTATTATTAGTAGGTCCAGGAGACCGTGCACTACCATCCCTGACTTTTTGTTTGTTTGTTTTTTAACACAGAAATAAATGGCAGCAGAATAAATAAATAAAGTCAGCCTCTGAAAAGGTCACATTTGCCTACAGTCACAGTCCATATGCCAGTTTCTTATGCTAATTCTGGGACAGTGAAAAGCCTGACACTCAGGTCATGCTGCCTGTGATTGCTAGAGGGGGCAGCTCAGGTTGGTAAACGCAGGTGCCTTTAAGCATCAGAAGCGAGAGGATGGGCTGGGAAGGCCAGGAGTCTGTGCTCCGTAAGGGAATGTAGAATTAGAGGAAAGTGGGAGGAAAACTAAACAAATAAAGTCTGAAATTCTTCCAGGTTTCCAGGAGGCTTCAGTCATCATGTGCTATGGATGGCACCATGCCACATCCCTGATAAGGGGGAAGAGAAACTTGCAGGGAAAATGGGATAAACTCTGAGTAGAGAAAATGGCTTCCGACAAAGAATTTGGGGGATGATGACATTGATTGTATTGGATCTAGTGTGAATTACATCACAAGAGAGTAAATCTGATTTTGGACCTGAAGGTGCAGAGAGAGTTTTCAATGGGCCACTTTGCCTGTTCTACTGTGGGCATCTGAAACACACACGATCCACATTTAGAGACCAGTTTGGATTTTCAAGAGAAGCACAAGATGTTCAATCTGCCTTTTCATTTTCTTTGCAATATCACAGAGATTTCATGAGGAGATACATACTAGTTGTCTCAAACACTGCCACAAAGAGCTTATTATCTGTTCCATAAGTGATGTAGTCACACGCACAAACAATAATAAAGGATGACTTACCTCCATCCACTGTGACCGTCCCTTACAGAGGGGCATGCAGAATGAACTGTGACCTGCAGATATTTTATTTGTCTCATAATCATTTGTGCTTTCTCACTGGCAGAAGAAAGAGGTTAAAAGCTGAAATGTTTTATTGAACAATTTTGAAATGACTTTGCAGGGAAGCAGTGTGCCTGGGGCATGGAGGGGCTTTATGAAGGCTTTGGATTAAGGGGATTCAGTTGATGGGGGAGCAGAACAGTCCACCCTTCTGGCCACGGCTAGTGCAGGCACCCTGAGCCCTTCTCACCAAATGCCCACTGTGCTTGGCAGGTGTTGGAGGGAGGTCTCTCTGAGGGAGGGCAGGTGCCTCCAATCGTTCTGTGCGCTGCTCCTCTGGTGATTCATACCGTGGGACAGCCCTCAGACACTGAGCAGCTCCTAGAGCCCCTGCTGCCACTGAGTACAGAAACCTCTGTGGCACACTGGAATATGCTGGCCTGGGTGGCTGCTGTCAGTTTCAGGCTGCTGTGTGCCTTAGCCTGTGCATGAAAGCATTTCTTCCTTGGCAGGTATTCTCCCTGGTATCTCCATGGAGCTGTGAGGAATTGTCTTTGCTACCTGAGTTGTTGTCCCAATTAGTTGGAAGAAATGTAGCCAGGAATAGAAGACATTGCCATTCTAGAAATCTCTTGCCGATTCTGTGATACAGACACAGAAAAAATGAAAACAGTGACGCCTTGAGAACCAGTAAACAATTCAATAACGGTGGGGAAAAAAATCCCTGCGTGCAGGGACTGAGTATGCAATGCAAGTTCTTCTCTGGTCCCACAGGGCCCTGCTGCAGAGGTTTAAGCTGTATTTTCAGAGCACATATGCCTTCTGCTAGTGCTCTGTGTTTGCTCTTAGCAGCCACTGTCAGAATTGCACAGGGGCCAGACTCTGGTTCCATAAAGTGTCTGAAAGCTTTCTGTTAGTTGCCTTCGGATTGGGTTTGGAAGCGTGCCTTCTACTGACAGGCCCTTGCAAGCACAAACCAACTGAAAATTCATTCAGAGGGACCTTTCTTCTGGGGCGTGTTTTTTTAAATAGCAGCGAAAGCAGACATTGAATCAGTACAATTTTGCAGATTCTCTTGCCGAAGGTATGCAGACTCTGACACATGAGCCAGCTGGAGAGGTTTTGCTCTGAATATTGAGTTTCTAGGTGATGAAAACAGGGTTGTTGCCAAACACAATGTAAAATCAATGAGAAAAGAGAAAATGGTGGTTAGTTGGAGGAGGAAATGGATCAAAACAGTTCTGAAAAGTGAAGGTTATATATTTATTTAGAAAATGAATTGCAGATATAGTCAAACAGGGGTGAACTTTACTCTAGAGTGCTGTGTCCTTTAATAATCAGCTCCAGTTAGCAAAGCCTTGCTCCCCAGTCACAGTAAGCTGCTCCTTGCTAACTCTCTGCATGATATTCCCATGGTTCAGTCTTAGGTCTGGAATATTTTGCAGTTTCTCAGCACACTTTTATCCCAGATGTATCTAATCTGCATTTTGAGAGCCACCTGCAGCCTTCCCCAAAGACAGATCCAGTGTCCAGGCAGAAAGCAAGCCTGAGAGTGACCAGAACTCACCTTCTCAAGAGGGGTGCGGCAGCAAAAAAATCACAGCTGATGGTCTGAAACTTCCCCACTATCCTCTTCCAGCCTGCCTAGTAATTGCTGAGGCACCAGAGTTTTTCTGCTGGAGTGGGGAGCAGCAGCACTGGGTTGACCATCTGGTTCCCAAACAGTCCAGGTTAACACAGCAGGCTCCAGTTAATAATGTACATGCTTTTCTTATTCCTGAACTTAATTATTAAATTAATGTCCTTTTATTCATGCTGTCCGACTAAAATGTAAAAATGGGATTTGAATATAAATGTATCCCTCATGCGTGGAAGTGGAAGCTTTCAGCATCTTCAGAATCTGTGGTTCCTGAAATCTCTAAAGACAGAAACATAAGAGCTACTCCAGTTTATGCCAAAAAAAGGATGGATCTTTTATAAGTATTATTTCTCAAAATGTAATATAAAATATCAGGTCCCTAAGGAATGAAGTTAACTTTATGTGAGAAATGTGTGAAATTTCTTCCCTCTGTCCAAAAGAAGGTATTTCCCTATTGACTTTTGCAATATCAGTTCTTCAGATTTAGGGGGTTAATTTATTTCTTGGGACAGGTATCTGTGGCAGGCACATCAGCTCTGGTGTGCACGATCCAGTCAGGTGTGTGGATCCCTGATCCACGATCAGGGATTGTGGAGGCAAGGAGCCCCCACGAAGCCAGTGGCTGTCACTGGTGGTGGAGTGGGAGGCAGCACAAGGGTTGGTGCAGGAGCAGGGGGCTGGACATGGCTGCCAAGCACCCCAGGGCTCCCAGCACGCTGCTGGGATAACATTTGTGCGCAATTGGAGAAGCAGTGGACTGCTTCTTCAGTGCTCAGACTGCCTGCAAAGCATATTTCAATGGGAAAGAGGGGAGAGTTCCACATCTTTTTCCCAAAATAGGCACATTAGCCCTGGTGAGTTCATGTAGTAGATATAATCTGGCAGGGAAGGAAGAATGGAAATTTCATCCCATATTGTGGGCTCAAGAAAGGTGGGGAATGATGGTAACTGTACTCAGGACAGGGCCTGTCTCTGTATTAAAAATGTTCTTACTTGGCAAGGTAACTCAGGATGGCAGCGGGTAAGCCATAATGAAATACAGAGAGCAGCACAGGAGGCAATAAATGCCAGCACAAAACATTCAGACCACCTCAAGCTGTTCATCATGACAATTTTCTCTTTTACCATATAAAGTTTGCTTATGTTTCTTCTCAGATTTGTTTTCCGAGAATCCCCTAATTAGGGGGTATGTTCCTTACAAAGTCCTGTGCCAGGGTTTAAAAGATGAGTGAAACTTGCAGCTTTTTTCTTTAAAGATGTTTATTCAGTTTCTTATCTCAAGGTCGGCGCGTCACCTAACACCAGGCTTAACACACTGAAAGACTCCACTGCATAAAAGAGGAAGGAAAAATGGAGAAAAGGAGCAAAAGGAGTGCAGACCGAGGACTCAAGGTCCTTTTAACAGTTTCTGATCCAATTGGCTCTTAAAACGTACTATATTTACAGTTTTGTGCCAATAATCACTACCCATTCTATACACAAATAGAATTTCTACATCAAATTTCTACATCAAATTTCTATATCAATTTTTCTACACAAATTTCTACATCAAATACCATTCTACCAATGCCTTTGCGCCATCACAGCAGAAGATGGAGTCAAAGGAGAAGAAGAACTTGAGACACAGCCCAAAATTCTCCATCTTGCTCTCATCTACTTCCATTCTAAAAACCCAGAACTACAAATTTTCACCCTGTGACAAGCTAAACTACTATCTATTTTAAATCTTCGTGGTTTTCAATTCATCTATAAGTGTTGGAAGTTTTTCCAATGGACTAAGATCATAGGCAATGCTTTCCTGGGGTCCCAGCCACGGTCTCGGACCCCCCAGGGCAGTTCAAGGAGTTTTCTTCATGCCCTGGACTCCAACAGTTTCTTATTAAACTGAATCTGGGGAATACAGGGAGTTTTTAAACTTGAGTCCAGTTTCTGTTCTAGGGATTCTTTCTCTTAATTACAGATAATATCAGAGATCAGACCAGTTTGAATTAAATTGCTAGTTCAGAATCACAGCCTCAGTGCCATGCAATTATTAATTAATTAATTAATTAATTAATGTCAGACTGTCAGACATACAGGGCATTTTTACATCTCCAGCACTTGGGGGTTGAGTTGGGGAAACAGAAACTTGAGGATCTTGGTGTTGGATATCACACCTGGTATGTCAGGGAGAGAGGAATGATGTGCTCTGCGTTACAGTCCTCCCAGTCACTGGAAAGTTCACTTGGTCCCAGACTGTAGATGGTCAAAGGCAGGGCAGCAGAGAAGCAGGAGGAGGCTGATTGCAGCCTGGAAAGGGAGCAGCCCTCCATTACACATCCCTACATCCGGATGGATGCTGGGGAAGGATGCAGGCTCTCATGAGCTGCCTAAGCAGGAGTATAATGGCTGTGGAGGCAGTGGGGGAGAGGACATATCCCCTTTGGACACTTTGCAGCCTGTCAGCACCAAGGGGAGGATGCTCAGATGAGGCAGGGGAAGTGAGGAAACAAAGTAGAGGTATGCTGAGAGGAAGGCCTGGCAAGCAGAACTTGGAAGTCTGCAGGAGCATCTATTTGTATAATAAATGCCAAACTTGTAATACTCAGCCCTCGGCCTTAGTTCTCCATCCTGCATCTCCAAGATCTCAGAGGGAGTTTTTCATGGCTCCTGAACAGGTCTTCCCAGCAGTCCATTTTACCACCCTCAGGATTTCAGGACAGGGGGTTTTAAGAGGGTCTTTTTAACAAAACAAAATGGCACCTGTGCATACACAGAAGCTGAGGCAGGAGGTCTCGGGACAGTGAGGGGAGGGATCCAAGTTGTTTTTCTGGGACATTGTCTCGCAAATGGTAAACCACAGTCGGAGGCAAAGATCTGAAAGTGGAACCCCACCCACGCCTGCAGATTGCACACAAGTCCATTGTATTTCTTCTTGTTTTTCTGCAATATCAGAAGTGGGCCACTAGCTCCACATAAGATAGAGAGGGAAGGAAGGAAGGAAGGAATTGCACATGCTGTGTCCCTTCTTTGTGTACATTTGCCTTGACCAGCTCCTCAGAGTGACCCTTGCCACTCACGTGTCCTCGCTCATCCATTTTTCACATCTTTCCTTTGTCGCTCCGCCTGTGCTCACTCACTCTCCATAAAGTTTCATTCCCCCAACTCCCTGCTACAGGCTACACATCTGCAACAAAAATGTCAGGCCAAATGAAGAAAGGTACGATCAGGAGGCGAGGCTGGCCTCGGCTGCTCCTGGGGGTCCCATTTTCGCCAGGGTTTTCAAGTTCTTCTGGATCATTAAGCAAACCTGACTGCGAAGGGGCGTGCAGCTACTGCTCTACCTGCTGTCACCAGGGTGCTATCCTTCAAAAGAACACCTCCTGAAGGACAGCACTGTCACTGCTGATGAATTTAACTTAAAAAAATAATCAGGCTCTAAGAAGACACTGGGAACCATTTTCCCTTTCTTTTGCTCTTAGTAACAACAAAAGGTGCAGACACTGTCAACAATTTTTGTCTGGATTTTGAAGAATCCTGTGGTTTTTTCTACCAGCTCCCTGTCTCTTCATTAAGGCACCAGATGGTGAGAGGGAGAAGAGGGCAGGATACAGCACAGACACTGCTTACATGATGCCCAGTCCTTCCCACCCCAGCGCAGCGACTGAAAATACCAGGATCTGCTCTCAGCACCTGTAGAGCAAGCCTGCTGCAGGACCCCTTCTGCCACTCCTGCGCAGCCAGCAAAGCACCTGTGGCAGACACATTGATGGGTCTCTGCTGCACTGAGACACATTTGCAAGTGTGAAAGGGTGTTTCCTTGCTTTAACTGTTTGGTTTGAATCCTCTGGCAAATTATTTAATGAAGCTCTTATACAATTGCTGTTGCAGGGTAACCTTCAGCACAGGCTGGAGACATACAGGTGGAAAGGCCTGAAACCACCAGCGAAGAGAAATGTGCCATTTTCCAAGGTGTGAAAGCCAGCCAGCAGAATGCCACCCACTCCCAGACTGGCTGCTGCACCTCCTTCTGCTGCCATGGGGCAAGGCACAAAGTCAGTCACAGCATTTATAGGAACAGCTTCAGGTAGTTTCCTGAGCAGAGAAGACAAGGATGCTTGGTTTTCTATGACTGGTGACATTGGTGACCTGTAACTGCCTGATTCTGGTGTCTGAGAGGGTGTCAGGCTTCACAAGATTTTTTCCCAGCTTCAAAGCTTTTATATTGTGTATTCTACTCTCATTGTCTCGTAAGAGCACAACTGGGGTCTCACATCTCTGTCTTTTACATGTTTCCACTACACCTGCAAGCCTTTGCACCCCTCGCTCTTGTGCTCCATCAGGTCTGCTTGAAACAAATCAACAAGTTCATAAGTCATATGAGGAGTGAAGAAGAGCATGAGTCTGTGAATACATGAACTCTTACTCTGCAGGAAAGTAGACTGAATAAATGAACCAACTTTTTGCCATGTATATCTCAGTGATGTCACTGAAGGAAAACTGTCATCTCCCACAGTATCCCTGGCAGACATGGTGGCTCCAGGGCAAGGTACACAAAGTCTGTGCAATGACAGATACCACAAAATGTTGCTTTGGATGCTGCAACTACTTTCAGTTCTATCAAGGAGAGTTAATTTTCTTCTGTACTGCAAGGAGATGGTGATATGGGGCTACCACCTCTAACAAGAGACTACAGCTCATTAGAAATCCATCTTTTTACAGTCCAGAACATAAACACATTCACCCCTCTTGTATCTATGTACACTCTTCACTGTAGCGCTGCTCCACGTAGGGAAAACTCACAAATATCTCCTTGAATACCTCAGGATCAGTCTTCTTGGGAGTGCCTTCAAGCAGAAAATGTGTTTGCATTTTCTCTCGCTTTTCTATATTGCTTCTGAAAATGTCTAAAACATAAAATAGCTGGCAAAAGCAAACCACTCAAGGAACTATGGGGGGAAACATTCATTTATTCAAATGAGAGGTACTGAAATATTTTGCTCACTTTTCCTTGAGAAACAGCATGTGGCAATGGTTGGGTATGGGTGATGGGAGTGTGAGGAGCCTGGATCCTGCCATCAGCTGGCCTTGTCCCAGGAAAGTTGCTTTGCATGTCTGGTTGCATGTCTTCCGGCCCCTGGAGGGGATGTTGTGGGACATGTGGGAGAAGTTAGACACTGAAATGTTAGTAAGTTCCTAATTTGGAGACTGACAAGGAGGCTGAAACAAGCCAAGGAATCTCACCTTTCTTATGCAGGAAGCTTGAGTTTTCACCTTCAAAAAAGCAATTCTTTCCTCTGCAATGTACTATTAAGCAGGAGCACAGGACAACACAGAACTGGCCGCTGCACATAGGCATGAGCAGCCAAGTGTAGGATTCACAAGGGCATTGTAGATATCTAGACATGAGTTTGTTTTTCTGGACTCATAATCAGAAGAAGCAAGTACACATAGGACATGATAAACTTCATCCTAGTGTCAGGTATAAAATAGACAAGTCAAACCTAACTTTCAGAAACGAGATAAATTTTGGCTTACGACACCTAAATGCAGATGTCTACAAGGAAGGGACAAACCGGACCTGATCAGTGGACCCTAGAGCCACTGAAGCCACCACAAACTACAGTTATATCTGGACAACTTCAACCATTTATATCTGGACACATCTCCACACCTTTTAACCATACTGGCCACATCCCTCCTGACACCATGGGACATCAGACATCCAGCGCCCATAGAAAAACCTCTGTCTAAGTCTTTGAATATAGGCATTTAGGTGTCTTAATCTGTTACTAAATTACTCCCTACAACTAAGTCTGGTTGTCTAAAATAGTCATCCAATGCCACCTTAGATGACCTGAAGTGTGTGAGATATTTCGGCAGATGTGACCCAGGGTATGACATTAAAATAACCAGAGGCACCTATAATGAGGTGAAGATAAACTGGGGTTTGAAATTAGGTGGGATGAATCCCATTTTTGGTTCCCACAGCTAGCACAGATATTTGCATTGGGGTTTTTTCTTGAGTGATTAATTTGGGAAAATAGGCCTGTCTACTTATATCCTTTTGGCTAGACAGTCTCAAGAGTTTTATATAAAAATACTCTCCCTGAGGTCAAAATGGGCAAAAGAGTCCCTCAGAGAAGCAGCTTCTCATTTCAATCCCCAAAGCAATAGGCCAGAAAAGAAAAGAGGTTTGCAAATCACTGTAAAAGAACTTTGTGCCACAGATAAAAATTATCCTGACCTTTCTTTGAGCAATGGTGAAATGGGTGTTCACCATGAGAGGCCATTAGGCAATCACATACAGACATGCAGCGAATATTGGCTCAATGCTTTTATTAGCAAAAATTCCTACTGTCTGCTTCAGTAAACTCTTGCCTTTCATGTACTCTGCGGTGCTGCTTTGGTATTCACGATGAAGAGATGTGTAATGTCTCATGTCCCTGACTACTCCCCAGGAGGAGCAGGCAGGTTTAAAGCTTGGCTTCCAGATCCAACAATGCTTTTCTTTTTGCTCACCTACTGCTCAGACCATCATCTCTGAGCGGTCACAGTCAAAGGGCTTCCCTGCTGTGCACAGAGAAAGAGGGGAAAATAGTCATGTTACTGACTGAAAGGTATCCCCTCCCTCTTGTTTAACAATGTGATATTCACCCATAAGTGTACTTTCCTGAACAACATTTGAAGAAAAGACTGACAAGACCACAAGAAGTTTATCTCTTTTCCACATTCAGCTGTTGGGTATGTAGATCAGTGAGACACAGAGCTCTGCAGGACCAAGAGTTGGAAGCGAAGCTACAAACGCTGATGGGTCAGAGTCTTTCTGGAGCTGGGAGCAATGGGTGTAGGGGAGGGAGGGGCAATATCCTTCAGCTGCTGAGGAACGGGCACATTTTCTACTTGGCTGCACCCCTGCATGTTCCGTTGGCCTACAGGAGGAATTGCTTGTTCCTTCCTTATGTGTCATCCCTGTGCCTGTCCAGGCGCAGGTTTGCATGAGACCTGGTATAAACCAAGTTTAAATGATCATCCTGTGGAATTACTGATATAAAATTTAATGTGGTATTTTTACCTTCAGTCCTTGCAGTTACTGCAGTACAGGTTAAAAGCTGCATTTATCGCAGACATTTATTTTTATTAAGAAAGAATCTTTGCAGTCCATCAAAAACCCTCGGCTTGGGAGGAGATGCACCGTAGCTCCCTCTGCTCTCAGCTGTAGCTTCCAGCAGGGCAATCTGCATTGCTGATTGTACAGCGTACACACCAACACAGGGTGCGAGGTGTGGATGGTGCAGAGCGTGGGCTGTTAGAAGCATCCTACAGCTCACCAGTGGCGGCCTAGGGAAAGTTTTTCCCCACCCCTGGCATCCCACGGGGTGGACTGCTGTGCGCAGGGTGCTCCTCAGGATCCTCTGAAGTCACAGCTGAGCCTCTGTTGCTGAAGAGGATGAAACATCACCCTTCCTGCAGTGCTTTCCCTAGTGTCAAGGTGGGGAGAGGTGTTTCCCTGCTGCCTCCTCTCTGGGATCTGATGGGGCAATGTGGAAGGCACAGTTAGAAATCGTGTTTCCAAATGACAATATTTGAGAGACAAGTCAGGAGAGGTTACCCTGTGATGAGATGTATATTCAGTGATGAGAAGCCATAAATGTAGTTTTCTGCAGTTATTTTTAAACTAAGAATACAATACAGGTCAGACTGAAGCTGCACCATTTTTGGCCATACAAAGCTAGTGCCTTTGGAAAAGTACAAGGACAGGACAAACATACACTGATTTCTCTCCTATAACGTTCTCCCGAGCTATTTGTACTACAGTGATTTCCTGCACTCAGGCAATGCCTTTGTTAGTAGCCTGTAATTTGCTTCCTTGAATTTGCCCTTAAATTTCATCAAACTCTCATAACTTGCCTTGAACCCACCAAGCTTTCCGGCACTGAGCTGTGGGTCAAGCCCAGGCTGTGGCAGCAGTCAGAGCTGCCCTAGGAGGGTCATTCCAAGGTAACACCCTGACTATGTTGGGGGGCAGCCAGACACCCCTGTGTCCCTCTGACTTCTCTGGCCAACCTGCAATTTGACTGTGTGTTTTTCCAGCCTGCCCAAGAGCTTCCTCCAGGCTGTCAGGGAAGGTCATGCTGTGACCCCTCACTGTCAGGCAGAAGCTGTTTTTGCCTGTCTGCTGCCCTTCCCTGCTGCTGGGGTGCACTTTTGCCTCACAGGATCTGCAGGAGCGTGACAATAAATGCCACCAAAAGCACTCACGTTTTCCTTAGCACACAAGAAAGTCATGGTTGGGCTTGTAATAAAATGTAATTACAACAGCTTGTATACTGAAGTTGACAGTGTCTCAGCTGTATTAAATCAAGTATGTTACGCTGACATTTTTTCGTGCACAGTTCATCTGGGTCTTGTGTGTCACCACATGTGGTGAGGAGCTCTAAGAGGTTTTGCCACAGCACAGTTTCACAAGTATTGGGAGTGCAGAAGCAAAAAGCCTGTGATTGTTAAAATTTAGTGTGTTTCCTGACCACCATGTATTTAATACTTCACCAGCTGCAAAAGAAAGCAACATTTCAGACAAAGTAGTGCTCTAGGTCAGTACCTCTAGTTTTGGGGATTGATAACTCAGAGTTTCTGAGGTACCATCAGCTTTTACCATCAGAGGGGAATGTGATACAGACAATGCAGTGTGGTGTTCCATGCAGGTGCACAGCCTCTTCTCTCTCACAACCCCAAGGCCACCAGTGGCCCCCTCTGCAGGACCCACTCCCTTCCTCAAGCAGGGAGCAAACCTGGGCTGGACTTGTCTTCCTCAGCCTCCATCCAGCTCCTCTGCAAAGGTTTATCTTGCCAGGTTTTGTTTAAAGCAGACCAAACTGCAGAGCCTGCAGCATTGGGCTTTCTGTGTGTCTTGGTGCCAAATCCAGTGTAATTGTTGCATTTCCTTTTGCTGAACTCCCTGCCTGCAGACAGCCTGTAATGTAAGATCCTGGGAATGTTTTGTTTTGGGAGGTGGAAGAGACACCAAGGGTGTCTGTCAGAAAGCACTACAGGCAGGAAAAGGAACACTGCTGAAGGCACAAGGAAAGCAGCAATGTTCAGGATAAACTGGGTCTTTCCATTTAACTCCTGCTGTGGCAAGCCTCATGATTTTAACCCTAAAAGGACACTCTCTCTGCAGTCACATGAGACTTTTCTTTGGTAAAAAGCAGAGCCCCAAGGCAGGCTTTCATGGGGTACCCAAGCTGGCTGAGCATGCTTGGGGAGTGAGGGCTACCACAGTGGCTCTGGACAATACGGTAAATCAGGCACTGCGAGTTTGCTCTGCTCTGATGTCTGACATTCAGTATTTGCATGACAGTGTTAGGCAGGTGGGGTTGAAGACTGGAAATGTTATAATCAATCTATAAGTCCCATCATGCATAGTGGACCTACCTGAACAGAGCAGAAACCTCTAGCATTATTGAAAACACACAGGTTTTAACATATTGCAAATAAATGCATTTAATGGAGGGTAAGGCTGGGAGCCCTCTATTTTTTTATTGTACAGGAGACTGTGTAAACTACAGACTGGATAATACCATAAAAGTGGGTTTCTTTTTGGTTAGTCACACGGAGTTTTAACTCGGCATAACATACTTGCCTTGGAAACAAAGAAGCTTCCAGCTGCAAATACTTGTCACCAGAGGCCCTATCAAGTGGTACCCTTCCCACTATGTGAGTGAGCAATCCTGATTTCATTCCCAGCAACATCAGCTCTGATCACACTGGGTTCTGAAGTTGTGAGATTCAAAGTGCTCAGAGAAATGTTTAGGTTTTATAGTTTATAGATTTTGTAAAATATTGTAGTTGTTTGTAGTAATAAACAAATCTTTATTTGCTTTATGTAGAGGATACTCTTGAACCACATCTTTAGGTTTTCTCTGAACCTGAGAGAGCTGTGAGCCTGCTCTGTGAAAAAAAACAAACAAACAGGAGACTGAATCTTCCATTCTCACTGGCCTGAGGGAGTACAATTTTCACAACATTAGACATTGCAAGGCTTATCATAAAAGTAGGAGAATTGCTTAGACCTTTGTGTCTATGTCTAGCAATGTATGCAGGCAGTACTATAAATGTACTATTCTGCCCATATGCAGGAAATCAAATGCCTGGATAAAACAATATTTGAAAACATATTTCTACAGCTACTTTTTTTTTTTTAATTAACCTTTGTTTGTAGGTGACCTTTACTAGAAACTGTGAAGGACACCGTATATTCCCTTGGTATTGTGCGTATGGCTGTATATTTCTTTTCTTTATTAAAATCTGGGCAGAGGAAAATGGACCAGATTCCACTCCATTACCCCTGCTCAACTTCAGCAGCTGAACGGAGTTGAGGTGAAGTAGCTGCGTTAATGGACTACATCCAAAAGCCCACTACTAACATGCGTGGTAACAGATGTTATAAAATCACAGAGAGGAAATGTTTGGCAATTACCCTCTAACGTGGCTACCTTGTGCTGGCAGCCTCATGGCCCAGCCCGGCCTCCCCACTCAGGAGTGCTGCGGATGAAGAGGAGGGAAGTCTATTTCAGCACTGGTAGTACTTCTGAGGCGAGGCAGTATTGCAAGAACCATGGAATTTCTGGAAAAAATCAGGCTGGCAGGGACTTTAGGAGATCATCTGCTCCAAACACCTCTGACCGATGGCTGCAAGACCAAGCCTTCATCACACTTGTCTGCAGAATGCAGGGTCAGGGTGGTTGTTGCGGGATTCACCTATTGGAAATCTGCAATAGAAGCCTCACCACCTGAGCAACTCCCTCTACAGTACTCATGGCCAGGAGAGGGAAATGGGAAAGATAAGGGGTTTGTCCAACTTTGGAGAAGCTGGACCAGCTGTGGTCAGGTGAATCCCACCCAGGGTGAAACACACCCACTCGGGTGTGATTCTTGCTGATTTGTGATCGATGGTAACAGGGAAAAAGGGAAAATTACAGCATTGAGCAATCTGCCTTTGGATTAAAAAGAACTAAAATGAAAATTAAATGAAGAGTTGGTTTGCTTTACTTTTTTTTTCTCTCCCTAGGGCGGATGAGCCACCCACCGTGCCTGGACCCCAGCCTGGCAGCTGGGGAGATGCAGTCCCCCAGGATGGCAGGGAAGAAGCGAGGGCGACCCCCGCTCCAGCCGGCGCCCATCAAAATGTCTGTTCACAACCTCTTCTCAGCACCAGCTGGTGCTCTGCCAGTCATGAAGATCCCAAAGAAGAGAGGGAGAAAACCTGGGCACAAGGTAAATGCATGACTTTCACATTCCTTGTCCACATCCTGTTAGTCTTCACACATTTTCTTCTAGATTTTCAGCTGAATTGCAGGAAGAGAGGCAAAGTGCAAGTCTGGGGCAAAGCAATGCAAAGGAAAAAAAAAGAGAAGATGGTTCTCTTCTACCTGAGCTGATGAAAAAAATCACAGAATCATAGATTATTCTAAGTTGAAGGGGACCCATCAGGATCATTGAGTCCAACGCCTGGTCCTACGCAGGACACCCCAAGAGCCACACCATGTATATTTTCCCAAAGGTTAAACTTTTTTTTAATTTGATCTGTTTGAAAATGTTTTCCACAGTGTTGTGTGGGAAGGCTGCACACCTTCGGGGAAGTGTTTCTCATTTGTCACTACCTTCTCTCTCACTAACAGTGATTAGAAATTGGACAAACTGAACAGAGAAGGAAAAGAATACAGGAGAGTGGAAATAATGGTGTGTGTGTGTGTGTGTGTGTGTGTGTGTGTGTGTGAAAGCTACTTTCCAAAGGAAAAAAGAAAAGAGGGGCATTTGAGAAAAATAATTTGACTTCTCTTTATTTGTGTGCTCACTGCCCAGCTCTCTGTGCAACCCTGGGCCAAAGGCAGAACTAAAGAAAGACTGGGACCCTTAGTGCCTTAAGCCCTTCCAATGCTGCTGCTGGTCTCTTCCACCACACCACTTGCAGTGGGCTCGACACCGGTAGGAGCAGAGTGATGCCTCACACCAGGCAAAAATGGGACTGTGATGCTGAAGGAAAGAGAATTTGTTCTGGGGAGTGAAATTGGGCTACAGCTTAGTAAGGGGTCTCGTGTCCAGCAGACTGCTCTGTTAATCTCTCTGTCTCTGTCCCCAGCCAGCTCAGGGCACTGCACTTGTTTCCTGTGCCTGTTCCTTGTTTTGAGTGGGCCCTGGTACAGACATGCAGACTGGCACACAGGGAGGATAAATCACTGACTGTTCGAAAATCAGAGCTGCTTGAGTTCATGGCGTCAAGACAGAAAAGTGAATAAAACAGTCAGGG